>JARQOD010006100.1:0-44601 GCA_033576555.1 Oophaga sylvatica | reverse complement strand
GAAAAACTTTTTCACGGGGTTAGGGTAAGGAGTCCAAGAAGAAAAACAGATTTAGTCCTTATTATAGGAGTAAAATTTTTTATTATTGTTAGAAATGCAAAACTATGGTATAGTCTTTGCTTATTACAAATTATTGGAAGCTATCTAAATCAATTGCACACATTATGGTTTATTATAATTGTATTTTATTGTGATATTGGAGGTGCAGATTTGTGGCCCTTTTATTTACATGTATATATTGAACCTTTGATTTTGTATTTTGGACAATGGGATGTTGTTAATTGTACCATTTTTTTAGGACTAGTTATGGTCTTTAGGGCCAAGTTTTTAATTGTTTTAAATGCTGTGGGTTTGTTGTTTGTAACAGTTTAATAAATTTATCCTTTTTGATATAACCTATGGTTGATCCCTCTTGATTGTTGTATGCGCCTTTTCCTTGCTTTTGATAAACCAAGTTTGGGCCCACAGCAGGGCCAGAAGGGAAGGAGGCCATTTGACTTTTGAATGGAAAATATCGGAATTTTAGCTGTTGCCGTCGCATTTGGAATCCCTGTGTGCCTAAACATTGGAGCCCCCCCCACAAAGGCCCCCCATTCGGAAACTAGACTCCCCCAAGGAATTATCTAAGCATAGTGAGCACTTTGAACCCTTTGGTGCTTCACAAATTATCCGTAAAAAAAGAAAGTACTTTTTTTTCACAAAAATTCTTTTAGCCGTTTTTTTCATTTCACATGGGCAAGGATAAAATGGACCTAAATTTGTTGGGCAATTTCTCCTGAACACAGATACCTCTATGTGGTCATAAACCCTTTTTTGGGCGCACAGCAGGGCTCAAGGGAGGGCGCATTTGTTTTTTTTTGAATGGAAAAATGCTGGAATATTTAGCTGTTGCCATGTCGCATTTGGAGAGTCCCTGTTGCCTAAACATTGGAGCTCCCCCACAAGTGACCCCATTACGGAAACTAGACTCCCCCAAGGAACTTATTAGATGCATAGTGAGCACTTTGAACCCCTAGGTGCTTCACAAATTGATCCGTAAAAAAAAAGAAAGTACTTTTTTTTCACAAAAATTTTCTTTAGCCTCAGTTTTTTTCATTTCACATGGGCAACAGGATAAAATGGATCCTAAAATTTGTTGGGCAATTTCTCCTGAGTACACAGATACCTCATATGTGGTCATAAACCACTGTTTGGGCGCACAGCAGGGTCTCAGAAGGGAAGGAGTGCCATTTGACTTTTTGAATGGAAAATATGCTGTAATATTTAGCAGTTGCCATGTCACATTTGGAGAGTCCCTGTGTGCCTAAACATTGGAGCTCCCCCACAAGTGACCCCATTTTGGAAACTAGACCCCACAAGGAAACTTATCTAGATGCATAGTGAGCACTTTGAACCCCCAATGGCTTCACAAATTGATCCGTAAAAAAAAGAAAGTACTTTTTTTTCACAAAAATTTTCTTTTAGCCTCAGTTTTTTCATTTTCACATGGGCAACAGGATAAAAATGGATCCTAAAATTTGTTGGGCAATTTCTCCTGAGTACACAGATACCTCATATGTGATCATAAACCACTGTTTGGGCGCACGGTAGGGCCCAAAAGGGAAGGAGCGCCATTTGACTTTTTGAATGGAAAATTAGCTCCAATCGTTAGCGGACACCATGACGCGTTTGGAGAGCCCCTGTGTGTCTAAACAGTGAAAAAAAACCACATGTGACACCATTTTGGAAACTAGACCCCTTATGGAACTTATCTAGATGTGTTGTGAGCACTCTGAACCCCCAAGTGCTTCACAGAAGTTTATAACGCAGAGCAGTGAAAATAAAAAAATCATTTTTTTTTCCTCAAAAATGATTTTTTAGCCCACTATTTTTTATTTTCCAAGGGTAACAGGATAAATTGGACCCCAAAAGTTGTTGTCCAGTTTTTCCTGAGTACACTGGTGCCCCATATGTGGGGGGTGAACCACTGTTTGGGCATACGTTCAGGGCTCGGAAGGGATGTAGTGACGCTTTGAAATGCCGACTTGATGAATGGTGTGCGGGCATCTTGTTTCGTTTGCAGAGCCCCTGATGTGCCTAAACAGTAGAAACCCCCTCAACTGACCCCATTTTTGTAAACTAAACCCCGCAAGGAACTTATCAAAATGTGTGGTGAGCACCTTGAACCCCCACGTGCACGGCAGGCTCAGAAGGGAAGGAGCGCCATTTGACTTTTAATGGAAAATTAGCTCCAATCATTAGCGGACACCATGTCGTGTTTGGAGAGCCCCTGTGTGCCTAAACTTTGGAGCTCCCCCACAAATGACCCCATTTTGGAAACTAGACCCTAAGGAACTTATCTAGATGCACAGTGAGCACTTTGAACCCCCAGGTGCTTCACAGAAGTTTATACACAGAGCCCTGAAAATAAAAATATTTTTTTTTTCTCAAAATGGTGTGCTGGCACTTGTTTCGTTTGCAGAGCCCCTGATGTGCCTAAACAGTAGAAACCCCCCACAACTGACCCCTTTTGTAAACTAGACCCCGCAAGGAACTTATCCAAAAGTGTGGTGAGCACCTTGAACCCCCACATGCTTCACAGAAGTTTATAATGCAGAGCCGTGAAAATAAAAAATCATTTTTTTCCTCAAAAACGGATTTTTTAACCCACAATTTTTTATTTTCCCAAGGGTAACAGGAGAAATTAGACCCCAAAAGTTGTCCAATTTGTCCTGAGTACACTGATATCCTATATGTGGGAGAAAACTACTGTATGGGCACACGTCGGGGCTCGGAAGGGAAGTAGTGACGTTTTGAAATGCCGACTTTGATGGAATGGTTTGCAGGCATCATGTTACGTTTGCAGAGCTCCTCTTTTTTTGAAGAGGCAATTTGCATATTAAATTTCCCAGAGGAGCATTGCACGGCGAATAAGCCTCCTTACCTCGACATGCCAGAGCTGTATGTCACTCTCCACAAGGACAAACCTTACTCCTTAGACCCTAGTCCAGAGCCTCTCAGCCTAGCCAAATCGATCTCTCCTACTTTGCACTGACGAGGACCAATATCCGAAACACCTTGTCTGCAAATGGAGATACTGATTTGGCTTTTATCCTAAGTCATATTACAAGAATCTTTAAAGGGTTTATTGTGACTTGTAGGATCGCTACTTCCAATAGGTGGCACTATAGAGTACAAGTCCTCTTTTTTTGAAGAGGCAATTTGCATATTAAATTTCCCAGAGGAGCATTGCACGGCGAATAAGCTTCCTTACCTCGACACGCCAGAGCTGGTATGTCACTCTCCACAAGGAGAAACCTTACCCCTTAGACCCTAGTCCAGAGCCTCTCAGCCTAGCCAAATCAGACTCTCCTACTTTGCACTGATGAGGACCAATAGTCCGAAACACCGTGTCTGCAAATGGAGATACTGATTTGGCTTTTATCCTAAGTCATATTACAAGACTCGTTAAAGGGTTGATTGTCACTTGTAGGATCGCTACTTCCATAGGTGGCGCTATAGAGTACAAGTCCTCTTTTTTTGAAGAGGCAATTTGCATATTAAATTTCCCAGAGGAGCATTGCACGGCAAATAAGCCTCCTACCTCGACATGCCAGAGCTGGTATGTCACTCTCCACAAGGAGAAACCTTACCCCTTTCTCTCTCTGTTCTTTCTTTCTCTCTCTGTTCTTTCTCCTCTCTGTTCTTTCTTTCTATCTCTGTTCTTTCTCTCTCTGTTGTTTCTTTCCATCTTTCTTTCTCTCTTTGTTCTTTCTTTCCCCTCTTTCTTTCTGTTTTTTCTTTCCCATCTTTCTTTCTTTCTCCATCCATCCATTCTAGATCTGCGCCATACCAGCAGCCCATCCAGTTTATTCTTTCTGTCCCTCTTTCTTTCTTTCTGTTTTTCTCTCTGTTCTTTCTTTCTTTCTCTCTCTGTTCTTGCTTTCCCCTCTTTCTTTCTTTCTTTCTTTTCTTTCTTTCTTTCTTTCTCTCTCCCTCTCTGTTCTTTCTTTCCCCTCTTTTTCTTTTCTCTCTCTCTGTTTCTTTTTTTCTGTCCCCTCTTTCTTTCTATCTGTTCTTTCTTTCCTCTTTCTTTCTATCTCCATCTCTGTTCTTTCTTTCCACTCTTTTTTTCTCTCCGTTCTTTTTTTCTGTCCCCTCTTTCTCTCTGTTCTTTCTTTTCTGTTCTTTCTTTCGTTCCCTTTCTATCTTTGTTTCTTTCTTCTTGCCGTTCTTTCTTTCTCTCCCCTCTTTCTTTCTTTCTCTCTGCTCTTTCTTTCTCTCTCTGTTTTCTTTTTTCTCTCTCTGTTCTTTCTCTTTTTTCCTCAGTACAAGTCAGTGTGCCCACAGTACCAGCCACTGATCCCATAATGCCACCTACTGTGCCCTCAGTACCAGTGTGATCAGCAGTGCTAAATAAGGTGTGGCTGGGTGTGGACATGGGTGTGGATTAGATGTGAAATGGGTGTGGTCAGGGGCATGGCCTAAAATTTGCCGCGCTACGCGCGCCACAAACTTTCTCCCTCTTTACCATCTTCAAAAGTTGGGAGGTATGCTTAATGGCCTGCTGGTAGGGGGGCCAGATGCTAGACTGGATGGGCTGCTGGTAGGGGGCCAGATGCTAGACTGGATGGGCTGCTGGTAGGGAGGCCAGATGCTAGACTGGATGGGCTGTTGGTAGCGGGGCCAGATGCTAAACTGGATAGGCTTCTGGTAGGGGGGCCATATGCTAAATTGGATGGGCTGCTGGTAGGGGGGCCAGATGCTAGACTGGATGGGCTGCTGATAGGGGGGCCAGATGCTAGACTGGATGGGCTGCTAGTAGGGGGGCCAGATGCTAGACTAGATGGGCTGCTGGTAGGGGGGCCAGATGCTAGACTGGATGGGCTGCTGGTAGGGGGGGCCATAAGCTAGACTGGATGGGCTGCTGGTAGGGGGTCAGATGCTAGACTGGATGGGCAGCTGGTGTGGGGGGGGCAGATGCTAGACTAGAAGGGCTGCAGGTAGGGGGGGTCAGATGCTAGACTGGATGGGCTGCTGGTAGGGGGGACAGCTGCTAGACTGGATGGGCAGCTGGTAGGGGGCCAGATGCTAGACTGGATGGGCTGGCTGCTGGTAGAGGTCCAGATGCTAGACTGGATGGGTTGTTGGTAGGGGGGGCCAGATGCTAGACTGGATGGGCTGCTGGTGGGGGTACAGTTGCTAGACTGGATGGGCTGCTGGTAGGGGGGCCACATGCTAGACTGGATGGGCTGCTAGTAGGGGATCCAGAGGCTAGACTAGATGGGTTGCGGTAGGGGGGCCAGAGGCTAGATGTAACGGGTCTGGTGGGTGGAACTACTGACGAGACAGGTCAGGTTGGTGGAACCACAAAGCTTTATTATACAAGAGAGTTTACTTGTAAGAGAGCGGGTGGCACCTGGGAAAAGGGCAGGGAATCACGGCAGGGGATATAGGTAGTCTCTGGACAGGCAGGTTTGTCACAGCAAGTGACCAAGGAAGTCTCTGGGCAGGCAGGTTGTAACGGTAAGTGACCGAGGCAGTCTCTGGACAGGCAGGCTGTCACGACAAGTGACCAGGCAGTCTCTGGACAGGCAGGTTGTCACAGCAAGTGACCAAGGCAGTCTCTGGGACAGGCAGGTTGTCACAGCAAGTGACCAAGGCAGTCTCTGGGACAGGCAGGTTGTCACGGCAAGTGACCAGGCAGTATCTGGACAGGCAGGTTGTCACAGCAAGTGACCAAGGCAGTCTCTGGGACAGGCAGGTTGTCACGGCAAGTGACCAGGCAGTCTCTGGACAGGCAGGTTGTCACGGCAAGTGACCAAGGCAGTCTCTGGGACAGGCAGGTTGTCACGGCAAGTGACCAGGCAGTCTCTGGACAGGCAGGTTGTCACGGCAAGTGACCAGGCAGTCTCTAGAACAGGGCAGGCATATACGACCTGATATGGTGGAGCCTCCAGGTAGGCTGCAGTCGGATGGCAGATGATCGCTCCCCGGTGAGCAGGCAAGAGCCGTGGATCTCTGCAGATGATGTCCGAACTTCGGATGGAGCTGCAGTCGGATGGCAGATGATCGCTCCCAGGTGAGCAGGCAAGAGCCGGGGATCTCCGCAGATGATGTCCGAACTTCCGGATGGAGCTGCAGTCGGATGGCAGATGATCGCTCCTAGGTGAGCAGGCAAGAGCCGGGGATCTCTGCAGATGACGTCCGAACCTCTGGATGGAACTGCAGACGGATGGCAGACAGGCAAGCCGACAGGTAACAGGCAGGTAACTGGAATCAGGAGCTGATGGCTGAAACAGAGTTAGACTGCACAGGAACAACATTGCTCGGGCACCTACATTAAGGAGGAAGCCCTTAATATAGGGTGGAGTCCTCCAGCATTGGCTGGAGACTGATTTGGAAAATGCGCGAGGCTCCTTTAAGAGCGGGGGAGGGTGCGGGCGCGCGCCCTAAGGCCAGTAGCAGGGAAGGAGCGCGCGGGACCAGCAGGGCGGAAGGAGGACACCGAGGATGCCAGAGGCGCAGAGGAGGCTGGGAGCACTGAGGACGCTGAGCGCAGGTGAGGAGAGCGACGTCCCTGTCTGGCAGCAGGCAGGGACGCGGGCGCTACAGTACCCCCCCCCTCTAGGCCCCCCTTCTTTAGGCCAGAAAGAAATTTAGCTAGGATAAGAGGGGCATGGATGTTCTCCCGAGCTCCCAGGTTCTCTCCTCAGACCAAACCCCTTCCAAATCCACCAAAAATAAGTCTTTTCTTCCTACCCTTTTTGTGGCCAGAATGTTCTCTACCTCAAATTCATCATCAGCAGACACTGGAGCAGGAGGTGTACCTGTAGACTAAAAAAAGAGTTAAGAACCACAGGTTTGAGGAGAGATACATGAAAAGAATTAGGAATTCTCAAATTGGCCGGGAGTTTCAATTTATAGGACACGGATTGATCTGACTGATGATCTCAAAAGGACCGATGAACCGAGGACCTAACTTGTAGGACGGAATTTTGAGTCGAACATATTTGGACGAAAGCCAGACTTTGTCCCCAGGACGGAATTGAGGAGGATCCAGACGTTTTTTTGTCAGCATGTCTTTTCATGCGCTCGGATGACTGAATGAGTGCGGACCGGGTACTCTCCCAGATGGAGGAGAATTCTCTAACCAGAGATTCCGCAGCTGGATTGTCCACAGAGATGGAAACAGGGACAGGGATCCGAGGGTGCTGACCGAAGACTACAAAAAACGGAGACTTGGTGGAAGATTCGCTCTCATGATTATTGTAGGAGAATTCGGCCCAAGGCAGGAGCTCCACCCAGTCAGAATGGTGGGCATTAACGAAGTGTCGAAGATAACTGGTCAAATTCTGATTTATTCGTTCAACTTGTCCATTGGACTGTGGGTGGTAAGCGGAGGAAAAATCCAGGGTGACGTCTAGCAACTTACAAGTGGCTCTCCAGAAACGTGAGGTGAACTGAACCCCACGATCCGACACAATGTGACGAGGCAGACCATGAAGACGGAAGATGTGGCGGATAAAGTCTTTAGCCAACTCGGGTGCAGACGGAAGACCTGGCAGAGGAATGAAGTGAGCCATCTTGGAAAAGCGGTCAGTGACCACCCAAATGACTGTACAACCAGCAGAGACGGGAAGATCAGTAATGAAGTCCATGGCTATATGCTGCCAGGGGGCAGCGGGTACAGGAAGCGGAAGAAGACGGCCGGTAGGCAGGTGTCTCGGAACTTTGTTGCGGGCACAGGAAACACAGGCAGAAACAAAGTCTATTACGTCTTTGTGCAGGGTAGGCCACCAATAATGCCGGGTAATGAGTTGGAGGGTCTTTTTTTGACCAGCGTGGCCAGCGAGTTTAGACGAGTGACCCCAATGTAGGATTCTCTTCCGATCGGTTTCTGATACGAACGTCTTACCAGGAGGGAGACGATTTAGACTCACGGGAGCCACCTGCATCACTCTGGCAGGATCGATGATATGTTTAGGCTCATCTTCGAGATCCGACACCAGGAAAGACCGAGACAAGGCATCCGCCTTGACGTTTTTGTCAGCTGGGCGAAAATGCAAAAGAAAATCGAAGCGGGCAAAAAACAAGGACCACCGGCTTGGCGAGGATTAAGTCTCTGTGCCTGCTGGAGGTATGCCAGATTTTTGTGGTCCGTGTAGATGATTACCGGATGAAGAGCCCCTTCGAGTAGGTAACGCCACTCCTCCAATGTCAACTTAATGGCCAATAACTCTCGATCTCCTATGGAGTAGTTGCGCTCGGAGGAGGAGAAGAGTTTGGAGAAGAAACCGCAGGATACCATCCTCCCGGATGGCGATTTTTGGGTAAGAACCGCTCGGCTCCAGCAGAGGAAGCGTCCACCTCCAGGAAGAACTGCTTGTTGCCATCCGGGCGATGCAGCACTGGAGCGGAAGAGAAGGCCTGTTTAAGAGAAAGGAAGGCCTCCTCTGCTTCGGTCGTCCACTGTTTGGGGTTAGCATCCTTGCGAGTGAGCGCTGAGATTGGAGCAGTCCTGGAAGAGAAGTGCGGTATGAAGAGACGGTAATAGTTGGCGAATCCCAGAAACCGCTGAATGGCCTTCAACCCCTCTGGTCGGGGCCATTTCTCGATGGCAGACAGTTTCTCTGGATCCATTCGTAGGCCTGTCTGAGAAATAATGTAGCCCAGAAACGGAAGCGAAGTCTGCTCAAAGAGGCACTTCTCATATTTGGCGAAGAGGTGATTCTGCCTGAGCCTGAGCAGAACCTGACGAACATCCCTCCGGTGAGACTGAAGATCCGGAGAGAAGACCAAGATGTCGTCAAGGTACACCACAACACAGGAGTAGAGGAGGTCCCGGAAGATGTCATTGACCAACTCCTGAAAGACTGCTGGAGCATTACAGAGACCAAAGGGCATCACCAAGTACTCGTAGTGGCCGTCCCGGGTGTTGAATGCCGTCTTCCATTCATCTCCTCGACGGATACGAACCAGGTTGTATGCTCCACGAAGATCTAGTTTGGTGAAGACTCTAGCCCCTCTAAGACGATCAAACAGTTCTGGAATGAGCGGAAGAGGGTACTTATTCTTCACCGTGATCGAATTTAGGCCTCTGTAGTCAATACAGGGACGGAGAGATCCGTCTTTCTTTTTAACGAAGAAGAAACCTGCTCCCGCTGGGGAGGTAGATTTCCGGATGAATCCCTTTGCTAAGTTCTCCTCGATATATTCGGACATCGACCTGGTCTCAGCAGCAGACAACGGGTAAATACGCCCACGGGGAGGCGTAGTACCGGGCAACAGGTCAATCGGGCAATCATATGGTCTATGCGGGGGTAATGTCTCTGCTTCCTTTTTATTGAAGACATCAGCAAATGACCAATATGGAATCGGGAGTCCAGGTAGATTAGCAGGTGTAGGAGAAGAATAGACAGGATGAACAGGCACCAGACACGTTTTATGACAGTCCTGTCCCCAGCGAAGAACCTCTCCATTCTGCCAGTCGAGCACAGGTGCATGTTTTTGGAGCCAAGGCAGACCTAGTAAGAAAGCATGAGAGAGTCCGGGTAAAACATGAAACGAGATGCTCTCAGAATGCAACATTCCCACCTGCAGGGTTATGACTTCGGTGATAAGTCGGATGGGACGAGGTAGGAGACCCCCATCCACAGCAGCAACAGATACAGGTTCAACAAGAGGTTTGGTGGGAATGTGATACTTCTCTACTAGAGCCTGTGACACGAGATTCCCAGCTGCTCCAGAATCAAGTTGGGCCATTTCGAAGTGGCGGTTCTTACCGAGCAGAATTGAAACCGACAGCAGCAGGGATGAAGAGGATTTATTTTTGTCTAGATTGACCTCTCCGAGCGAACCTAGACACAGGCGTTTCCCGACCTCTCCGGACAGGTTTGGATCCAGTGCTCCTTACTGCCGCAGTAGAAGCAACTTTTCTCGGCACGGCGTGAGTCCTGACGGGCTTTGACCATCTTGGTCTGGTCGACCTGCATAGGCTCAGCAGTGTGCACCTGAGGAGAAACGGAAGAGGTTATGGATCTCTGACACGAGGGTGCAAGATGGGAAAAATTTTTTTTACGGGTGATCTCTTTGGCTCGTTCCTGGAACCGTAGATCAATTCGATTGGCAAGATCTATTAAATCATCTAGAGAGGTTGGAATGTCCCGACCGGCAAGTTCGTCTTTAATACGGCCGGAGAGACCCTCCCAGAAGACCGAAATTAGAGCTTCATTGTCCCAAGCTAGTTCTGAGGCTAAAGTCCGGAACCGTATGGCATATTGACCAACGGTGAGGCTCTCCTGACGGAGACGCAGCAGAGATGATGCAGAGGAAGTCTTCCGTCCAGGTTCGTCGAATACCTTCCGGAAGGCCGAGAGAAAAGCAGGCAGGTCAGATACCAGAGGATCCTCTCTCTCCCAGAGAGGATTAAGCCAGGCCAGGGCCTCTCCGGTGAGATGGGACATGATGAAGGCAATTTTGGCCCGGTCAGAGTTAAACTGGTGTGCCAGGAGTTCAAAATGCAGGGTGCACAGATTAATGAAACCCGAGCCAGAGCAGGATCGCCTCCAAACCTAGGAGGAGCTGACAGTCGGGGTCCGGGAATGGAAACCACGGAATTGGGAATCAGCGGGACTGACGGATTATGAGTCATGGCTCCAGCGATGGTTGCTGGTGATGAATTCAGAGTGTCCAGACGGGAATTGACGTTCCGCAGGTGACCCAGGATGGCCTCCTGTTGAGACCTCTGGCGAGACAGCTCATGACACAGTTCCGGGAGTGAAGGGGTTTGGGTGCCACCGGGTTCCATGGCCCGAGCAAACTGTAACGGGTCTGGTGGGTGGAACTACTGACGAGACAGGTCAGGTTGGTGGAACCACAAAGCTTTATTATACAAGAGAGTTTACTTGTAAGAGAGCGGGTGGCACCCGGGAAAAGGGCAGGGAATCACGGCAGGGGATATAGGTAGTCTCTGGACAGGCAGGTTTGTCACAGCAAGTGACCAAGGAAGTCTCTGGGCAGGCAGGTTGTAACGGTAAGTGACCGAGGCAGTCTCTGGACAGGCAGGCTGTCACGACAAGTGACCAGGCAGTCTCTGGACAGGCAGGTTGTCACAGCAAGTGACCAAGGCAGTCTCTGGGACAGGCAGGTGTCATGCGGTCTTATGATATGTGTACGATGTCAGTAAACTATTCTTAAAAGAACAACACTCTATACAACATATAGATTAGCAACATCAGCATGTAAATATAGAATAGATTTACCTGACACGATATCCGTTGAACTCAGGGTTAATCTTGAGGACTTGATACACTGTCACAGGAAAGAGGAGGACCGGGGGTCTAACCTGACCCTAAACTGGGGTCCTAACTAATCCCTCACCTTGGAGGTACTGATAATGGTTCAGAGGTCCAAGTCTCCAGCCTAACCCTGCCTCCTATCAGTCCCTGAACCCTGTAATCAGTCCTAAGAAGGATACTGATTACCACCAAAGGGATATGGGCTGATCTCTGCTAAATACACAGATTAGACATATAAGACAGACTGGAGAAAACACAGACTTGCATACACACTCAAACACAGAAGGAACATAAATGATCTGGGATATTAAACTCTAAGCAAGGTGAGCTTAAAACAACTAAGGAGCTCTTTAACTTAAGTCTATACAGATACAATCCTATCTGTGGTCTGCATGAAGAATTTCACTGGCAACTCCCAACACAGACAACCAGAGATTTAAAGGAAACCAATCAACAAATAATTAATTGCAGCCGGGAGAAACTGCACCCAGTCCCAGAACTGAGCACAGACAGAATTAACTCCCTAACTGCCAAACACAAAGAAACAGCAACTCAGCTGTGAGAAGTCAGAATGTGCAACCGCGACGATCTTCGTGGCGATGCACACATGACAGTACCCCCCTTCTACGAGGGGCCTCCGGACCCTCAGGGCCAGGTTTGCCCGGGTGAGTTCTGTGGAAGGTCCGCACCAAACGATCTGCGTTAATGTCAGACGCAGGAACCCACTTCCTCTCCTCTGGACCATACCCCTTCCAATGCACCAAGTACTGAAGGGACCGGCGATTCAGACGTGAGTCAATGATCTTTGACACTTGAAACTCCAAGTTACCATTGACCACCACTGGAGGAGGAGGTAGAGGTGATGGTATGACTGGTGCCACGTACCTCTTAAGTAATGACTTGTGGAACACATTGTGGATTTTAAACATAGGAGGGAGGTCCAGACGAAATGCCACAGGATTAATTATGGAACTGATCCTGTACGGCCCGATGAATCTGGGGCCCAGCTTCCAGGAGGGAACTTTAAGTTTTATATTCCTGGTAGACAACCATACCAGATCGTTCACATTAAGATCTGGACCAGAAACTCTCCTCCTATCAGCCATACGTTTATAACGGTTCCCCATAGCACTCAGATTATTCAATACACCTCTCCACACTGAAGCAAGTGACGACGAGAAACGCTCCTCCTCAGGAACCCCAGAAGGGCCCCCCCCATTGAATGTACAAAACTGGGGATGAAAACCATATGCCCAAAAAACGGGGACTTACCAGTGGACTCGCTCCGCCTGTTGTTAAGAGCGAACTCTGCCAGAGGCAAGAAAGAAGACCAGTCCTCCTGGTTCTCTGAGACAAAACACCGAAGATAAGTCTCTAGGCTTTGATTCAGACGCTCTGTCTGACCATTGGTCTGCGGATGAAAAGCCGAGGAAAATGACAATTGCATCCCCCGACGTAAACAAAATGCCCTCCAAAACTTGGACACAAACTGAGACCCCCTATCTGACACCACATCAGAAGGCAACCCATGAAGTTTCACAATCTCCCCAATGAACACCTGCGCCAGAGTTTTAGCATTAGGGAGGGCAGGAAGAGCAATGAAATGTGCCATCTTACTGAACCTGTCAACAACCACCAGTATGACAGTCTTCCCTGACGACTGAGGAAGGTCCGTGATGAAGTCCATAGACAAATGAGTCCATGGACGCTCCGAAGTTTCAAGGGTAAGAGGGTCCCAGACGGACGGGTATGAGGGGTCTTAGAGCGAGCACAAACCCCACAGGACGCGACAAAAGTTAAAACATCTTTATTAACGTTAGGCCACCAAAACCGGCGAGAAAGGAGATCTAAAGTAGCCTTACTCCCTGGATGTCCTGCTAAAGCAGAATTATGATGTGCCTCAATAACCTTTTGTCTCAACTGATTTGGGACAAACAGTCTCCCTGGAGGTCCTGCAGGGGCGTCCCCCTGAGCCTCTAACACCTCCTCCTCAAGCTCAGAACATACAGCCGACACTACCACCCCCTCCTGAAGGATAGGAATCGGGTCATCCATTTTCCCGGCCCCTGGGAAACTGCGAGACAAGGCATCCGCCTTAACATTCTTAGATCCAGGGCGATAAGTGACAACAAAATTAAACCTGGTAAAAAACAACGACCATCGAGCTTGTCTGGAATTCAGACGCTTAGCAGATTCCAAATACAGCAGGTTCTTGTGATCAGTAATGACGGTGACCGGGTGGACTGCCCCCTCCAAAAAGTGACGCCATTCTTCAAAAGCCAACTTAATGGCCAAAAGTTCCCTATTGCCGATATCATAATTCCTTTCGGCGGACGACAATTTTTTAGAAAAGAAAGCGCACGGATGCCATTTACCAGGGACGGACCCTGGGACAATATTGCACCCACCCCTACGTCAGACGCGTCCACCTCCACAACGAACGGCTGTGATGCATCTGGTTGGATGAGAACGGGTGCCGAAGCAAAACATTTTTTCAAAGAGGAAAAAGCTTGGCAAGCTTTGTCCGACCATTTAGAAAAATCCGTCCCTTTTCTTGTCATGTCAGTGAGAGGTTTGACAACAGATGAGAAATTACAAATAAATTTCCGGTAGTAGTTAGCAAACCCCAGAAAACGCTGCAGAGCCTTAAGATCCTCTGGCTGATCCCATTCAAGCACTGCTCTCACCTTTTCAGGGTCCATACGGAAACCGGAGGCTGACACCAAGAAACCCAAAAACTGAAGTTCCTGTACGGCGAATACACACTTTTCCAGTTTGGCGTATAGTTTATTGTCTCGCAAGATCTGCAACACCTGTCTCACATGCTCCTGGTGAGACACAAGATCTGGTGAGTAAATTAAAATGTCATCCAAATATACGACCACAAACAGCCCCACCAGATGACGAAAAATGTCATTAACAAAATGTTGGAATACTGCTGGTGCAGTAGTCAGACCAAAAGGCATGACAAGGTTCTCATAATGTCCCTCCGGCGTGTTAAACGCCGTTTTCCACTCATCCCCCTCTTTTATCCTAATCAGATTATACGCCCCCCTGAGATCCAATTTAGAGAACCATTTGGCGCCAACAATTTGATTGAAGAGATCAGGAATCAGAGGGAGTGGATACGGATCTCGAACAGTAATCCGATTAAATTCGCGGAAATCCAAGCAAGGGCGTAGGCCTCCATCTTTTTTCTTCACAAAGAAGAACCCCGCGGCCACTGGGGAAGATGAAGGTCTAATATGCCCTTTGGCCAGACTTTCCGAAATATAATCTTTCATAGCCTGCCTCTCAGGACCAGAAAGGTTATATAACCTAGCTTTAGGTAACTTAGGATCAGGAAGTAAATTAATAGAGCAGTCATACACGCGATGAGGAGGCAACTCCTGACACCCCTCCTCAGAGAACACATCCCCAAAGTCCTCCAAAAAAGGAGGCAAAGTACTAGGCACGACCGCACTGATGACTGTGTTCATGCAGTTACTTTTGCAAAACTCCCCCATTGGCTTATATCTCTGGACTGCCAATTAATCACAGGGTTATGTTTAACCAACCAAGGAAGTCCCAACACAATAGGAGTAGGTAGACCCTCCAACACATAACAAGATAATAGTTCCCTATGTATTGCCCCTACCCGAAGGTCAATGTTATGAACCTCATGAACAAAGCTACCTTGGCCGAGAGGCCTGGCGTCAATGGAGAATATAGGGATCGGTTTGACCAATACACTCAGATGCATACCTTGAGCCTGAGCAAACTGAGCGTCAACCAGATTAGCCCCGGACCCACTATCAAGAAGAACAGAAAATCTCTCCACTCTCGTACCAACCACCACCTCCACTGGTACAAGGAACTGAGAAGAACTAGCGGACGAAATACATACTCCCAGGTTGTCGTCCACCACACAACCTGGGATTAACAGTTTTCCGGCGACTTTTTGCTCAACAAGGCACGGGATGGACATCCCCCAACAAAATGTCCCTCTTTCCCGCAGAAGAAACACCTTCTAGTCCTGCGGCGTACCGCCAATCCCCTCCTACGAAATGATGTCCCTCCCAACTGCATAGGCTCCTCCGAACAGACAAGGGGAACCTCAACATAAGGGACTTTAGTAGTAGGTGGAGTAACAACAGGGGGCGGAGTTACCTCGCACCTCTCCCGGAGCCGTCTATCAGTACGGATAGCTAGGGCCATAGCAGCCTCCAGTGATGGAGGAGAATCATACTGAGCCAAAACGTCCTTTAATTTGTCAGAAAGCCCATGACAAAACTGGCTTCTAAGAGCTGGGTCATTCCACTGAGTATCTGTGGCCCATCTACGGAACTCAGAAGCAAATTCCTCCGCCGGACGATCTCCCTGCTGTATCTTACGTAATTTTGTCTCAGCAAGAGAGACCCGATCTGGGTCATCATATACCAAACCCAGGGCAGTAAAAAATCGATCTACTGAATGTAGAGCCGGGGATCCCGGAGGAAGGGAGAAGGCCCAGGATTGAGGGTCCCCTTGTAGGAGCGAGATAACAATTCCCACTCTCTGCTCTTCACTCCCTGATGATCGAGGCCGAAGCCGAAAATACAATTTACATGCTTCCCTGAAGGTAAAAAATTTGTCTCGCCCACCAGTGAACCTGTCCGGGAGAGCTACTTTAGGTTCAAATCTGGTTTGCTCCGAGGGAGACAAAACTTTGGACTTAATGTCCGTCAGCTCCATGGATAATCCCTGCAACTGCAGAGCCAGCTGGGCTACTGGATCCATGGCAACTGGGAATAATTTTATAGGCCAGTGAAAATGTCACGCGGTCTTATGATATGTGTACGATGTCAGTAAACTATTCTTAAAAGAACAACACTCTATACAACATATAGATTAGCAACATCAGCATGTAAATATAGAATAGATTTACCTGACACGATATCCGTTGAACTCAGGGTTAATCTTGAGGACTTGATACACTGTCACAGGAAAGAGGAGGACCGGGGGTCTAACCTGACCCTAAACTGGGGTCCTAACTAATCCTTCACCTTGGAGGTACTGATAATGGTTCAGAGGTCCAAGTCTCCAGCCTAACCCTGTCTCCTATCAGTCCCTGAACCCTGTAATCAGCCCTAAGAAGGATACTGATTACCACCAAAGGGATATGGGCTGATCTCTGCTAAATACACAGATTAGACATATAAGACAGACTGGAGAAAACACATACTTGTGTCTTGACCCGCACCACAATTGTGGTTTACCAGAGCAATGGGGTACTCAGAGCCGAGCCCATGGAAGTCTATGGGGTTGTCACAGGTAGCGCTGGCTCGGTCTGTGGCCCTGGCGGTCAGGCGTATGTTGGGGGGAATATTTACAGGGGATAGGTATATATACAGTTCGTGACGCCACCTGTAGTTCTCTGATCACTAAGACCAGCGCTGCTGTAGATCTCTGAGGGGATGGTGAGGCAGCTAGATGTCGGGTCCCCTACAGGTGGGACTCTTCCCTCAGGTCGATAGTTATGGTGGGGTTGTGCAGGGATGCAATCAAATAACTCAGTCTCACACATAGAAGCTTCTTTCCATACCTTTTACTTCAAGTTGTTCAGGCAGGTCCCAGGGAGGCTGTTCGGGGTGGATGAATGCACGTAGCGGTAACAGTTGAGCAGGTTACAGGCCTCCTTCTCTTTCCAAATGATGAGTGAGTCCAAGCTTGCCTGTAGCTAAGTTAACTCTATAGTTTTCAGCTTTTCCCACTAGCTGTACTGCCCGGCCGGTTTTGTGATAGAGCCTTATAAGTGGTGAACTAAGTACTTTCTTTTGCCGCGCGCCGGACTCAGAAGTCTTGTTCTCCTGACTCGGTTACGTACTGGCACTCTAAGGGCGGCTTTCTGCAACCTAAGGTCCAGTAAGACTCTGGCTTTTCTATCACTATGCCTGGAGCTATAGTGACGCCTCGGTCCCCAGTGACCGGTGACAATGTGCAGGATAATCCGATCCCTAAGGCACTTCTGAATCCTTCCCACTATGCCCTTCGCCCTGCTTCTGCTTTCAATGTAGCACTGAAGCGTGAAGATAGAAAGTCAGTTTTCTTCCTTGGTCTCACTGAGTAACTCTCAGTTTCCTCAAAGTTCAGACTGAGTAAAAGGTAACTCTGACTAGACTCGGGATGATAACTAGTCATCCGTTACTAGACTCCACTTCGTTGAATTGACAGGAACTAATCTTCTGCTCACCCAGAGCTCTGACAGGAATCCTCACTGTCTAAGAAGAACTAGCCCTGACTGCTCTGTATGATGACAGGAAGCTAGACTGACTCTCCCCTGTGCTACACGTCACTCCCCTATACACCCCTGTGGGTGTGTCTGAAGTGTAAGTGAGTGTCAAGCTTTAACTGTTACCTTACTGTGCATTCTCCAGATCCTGTGTGCCTTACATACCAGGGCCACACACTTGCATACACACTCAAACACAGAAGGAACATAAATGATCTGGGATATTAAACTCTAAGCAAGGTGAGCTTAAAACAACTAAGGAGCTCTTTAACTTAAGTCTATACAGATACAATCCTATCTGTGGTCTGCATGAAGAATTTCACTGGCAACTCCCAACACAGACAACCAGAGATTTAAAGGAAACCAATCAACAAATAATTAATTGCACCCGGGAGAAACTGCACCCAGTCCCAGAACTGAGCACAGACAGAATTAACTCCCTAACTGCCAAACACAAAGAAACAGCAACTCAGCTGTGAGAAGTCAGAATGTGCAACCGCGACGATCTTCGTGGCGATGCACACATGACAGCAGGTTGTCACAGCAAGTGACCAAGGCAGTCTCTGGGACAGGCAGGTTGTCACGGCAAGTGACCAGGCAGTATCTGGACAGGCAGGTTGTCACAGCAAGTGACCAAGGCAGTCTCTGGGACAGGCAGGTTGTCACGGCAAGTGACCAGGCAGTCTCTGGACAGGCAGGTTGTCACGGCAAGTGACCAAGGCAGTCTCTGGGACAGGCAGGTTGTCACGGCAAGTGACCAGGCAGTCTCTGGACAGGCAGGTTGTCACGGCAAGTGACCAGGCAGTCTCTAGAACAGGGCAGGCATATACGACCATGATATGGTGGAGCTCCAGGTAGGCTGCAGTCGGATGGCAGATGATCGCTCCCAGGTGAGCAGGCAAGAGCCTCGATGGGACTCGGTGGCTGCGTCGGATGGCAGATGATCGCTCCCAGGTGAGCAGCAAGAGCCGGGATTCCGCAGATGATGTCGAACTTCGGATGGAGCTGCAGTCGGATGGCAGATGATCGCTCCTAGGTGAGCAGGCAAGAGCCGGGGATCTCTGCAGATGACGTCCGAACCTCTGGATGGAACTGCAGACGGATGGCAGACAGGCAAGCCGACAGGTAACAGGCAGGTAACTGGAATCAGGAGCTGATGGCTGAAACAGAGTTAGACTGCACAGGAACAACATTGCTCGGGCACCTACATTAAGGAGGAAGCCCTTAATATAGGGTGGAGTCCTCCAGCATTGGCTGGAGACTGATTTGGAAAATGCGCGAGGCTCCTTTAAGAGCGGGGGAGGGTGCGGGCGCGCGCCCTAAGGCCAGTAGCAGGGAAGGAGCGCGCGGGACCAGCAGGGCGGAAGGAGGACACCGAGGATGCCAGAGGCGCAGAGGAGGCTGGGAGCACTGAGGACGCTGAGCGCAGGTGAGGAGAGCGACGTCCCTGTCTGGCAGCAGGCAGGGACGCGGGCGCTACACTAGATTGGATGGGCTGCTGGTAGAGGGGCCAGATGCTAGACTGGATGGGCTGCTAGTAGGGGGGGCAGATGCTAGACTGGATGGGCTGCTGGTAGGAGGGCCAGATGGTAGACTGGATGGGCTGCTGTAGGGGGGCCAGATGGTAGACTGGATGGGCTGCTGGTAGGGGGGCCATATGCTAGACTGGATGGGCTGCTGGTAGGGGGGCCAGATGGTAGACTGGATGGGCTGCTGGTAGGTGGCCAGATGCTAGACTGGATGGGCTGCTGGTAGAGGGGCCAGATGCTAGACTGGATGGGCTGCTGGTAGGGGGGCCAGATGCTAGACTGGATGGGCTGCTGGTAGGGGGGCCAGATGCTAGACTGGATGGGCTGCTGGTAGGGGGGCCAGATGCTAGATTGGATGGGCTGCTGGTAGGGGGGCCAGATGATAGACTGGATGGGCTGCTGGTAGGGGGCCAGATGCTAGACTGGATGGGCTGCTGGTAGGGGGGTCATATGCTAGACTGGATGGGCTGCTGGTAGGGGGAGCAGATGCTAGACTGGATGGGCTTCTGGTAGGGGCAGACGCTAGAATGGATGGGCTGCTGGTAGTGTGGCAGATGCTAGAATGAATGGGCTGCTGGTAGGGGGGGCGTAGGCTAGAATGGATGGTCTGCTGGTAAGGGGGCAGAAGCTAGAATGGATTGGCTGCTGGTACGGGGGGGCAGATGCTAGAATGGATGGGCTGCTGGTAGGGGGGTTAGATGCTAGACTGGATGGGCTGCTGGTTGGGGGATCAGATGCTAGACTGGATAGGCTGCTGGTAGGGGGGTCAGATGCTAAACTGGATGGGCTGCTGGTAGGGGGTCAGGTGCTTTAACCCCTCTCTGACATCTGAAGTACTATCCCGTCCATAAAACCCGTGACAATCTGACCATGGTGCCGGGGTCCTGGAGGAAGGCGGCTTCCTCAGTGCCTGCTGAGAGCAGGCACTGAGAAGCCTGCAGCGCTGCCTGTGAGATCGCTGGTCTCACAGAGTGCTGTGCACATTGTGAGACCAGCGATCTGACATTTTACAGTGATGTCCCACCCTAGGACAATGTAAAAAAGTAAAAAAATAAAAATAACCTTGTGTAAAAAAAATTTCTAAAATAAATAAAAAAAAAAAAATATTCCCCAATAAATTCATTTCTTCCTGTAAATAAAAAAAATAAAACAATAAAAGTACACATATTTGGTATCACCGCGTCCGTAACGACCCCCCCTATAAAACTGTCCCACTAGTTAACCCCTTTTGTGAACCCCTTAAAAAAAATAATAAGAACAAAGCAAAAAATCAGTGCTTTATCATCATACCGCTGATCAAAAAGACCGATATAAATAAACATGGTACCGCTGAAAACGTCATCTTGTCCCGCGAAAAAACGAGCCGCGATACAGCATCATCAGCGAAAAAATAAAATAGTTATAGCTCGCAGAATAAAGCGATGCAAAAATAATTATTTTTTATATAAAATTGTTTTTATTCTATAAAAGCGCCAAAACATAAAAAAATGATATAAATGAGGTATCGCCGTAATCGTACTGACCCGAAGAATAAAACTGCTTTATCAATTTTACCACACGTGGAACGGTATAAACGCCTCCCCCAAAAGAAATTCATGAATTGCTGATTTTTGTTCATTCTAACCTCCCAAAAATCGAAATAAAAAGCGATCAAAAAATGTCAGGTGCTCAAAAATGGTACCAATAAAAACGTCAACTCGTACCGCAAAAAATAAGACCTCACATGAGTCTGTGGGCCAAAATATGCAAAAATTGTAGCTCTCAAAATGTGGCGATGCAAAAAACTATTTTTTGCAATAAAAAGCGTCTTTTAGCGTGACAGCTGCCAATCATAAAAACCCGCTATAAATAGTAAATCAAACCCCCCTTTATCACCCCCTTAGTTAGGGAAAATTAATAAAATTAAAAAAATGTATTTATTTCCATTTTCCCATTAGGGTTAGGGTTAAGGTTAGGGTTGCGGCTAAAGTTAGGGTTAGGGTTGGCGCTAAAGTTAGTATTAGGGTTATGGTTGGTATTAGGGATAGGGGTGTGTTAGGGTTAGGTTTGTGGTTAGGGTTGGGACTAGGGTTAGGGGTATGTTGGGGTTAGGGTTGGAGTTAGAATTGGGGGGTTTCCGCTGTTTAGGCACATCAGGGGCTCTCCAAATGTGACATGGCGTCTGATCTCAATTCCAGCCAATTCTGCATTGAAAAAGTCAAACGGTGCTCCTTCCCTTCTGAGCTCTGCCATGCGCCCAAACAGTAGTTTATTCCCACATGGGGTATCAGCGTACTCTGGACCCTAAGAGTTATTGTGTAATTTGTCCTATTTCTTCTGTTACCCTTGGGAAAATAAAAAACTGGGGGCAAAAAATATCATTTTTTTAAAAAAAAATGATTTTTTTGTTTTTACGGCTGTACGTTATAAACTTGTAATGTATGTAGTACAGTTCATATAGCGTCTTGTGCTTGGGTGCGATGAAAACACAGGAGTCACAGGTTTGATATAGAAAAGTCCTGTATTACTTCATACAAGTTGGCAGAAATAGTCACACAGTTTGCAGACACAGAAACAGGAGACACAGCAGGCCAGAGTAATCCAAGCTCAGCAATCTCTCTCCACAACAGGTTCAGGATCTCTTCTCTGTTACCGTAAGTCCATGCAAACGTGGGTCTTTCAAAGAGCAGGGTTCAGAGTCCACAAGTGCTTCAGAGTTCCTCAGTAGGAATAGCTGGAGTACAAGGTCCAAGGCTTACAGGAGTCAAGTCACAGGTTCACTGCAGGCTAGATTCTGAAGCACTGATTGCTCAGCTGTGGCTGCTTAAGAAGCAAAGGAGAGAATCAGGGCGGGAACATGCAAGCTGGAAACTCCATTTTGACTGAGGGCAAGATAGCTGCAGCAAGACAGAAAGTAAAATGGCTGACGAACAAACTGAGTTTCAGGAATATATTGTCACGCTGTATAGCAGATATATATATGTGATGTCAGTAATCTATATCAAAAGGGCAACATACTATATAACATGCGCATAGATATATGATAACATAGAATTACCTGACAGAATGTCCAGTGGGTCAATACTGAATCCGTTATACGCTGTCTCCGGCTAGAGGGTGACCGGGGTCTATGCTGACCCTAAACTGGGGTCCTGACTAATCCCTCTACCTGGAGGTACTGTTAAAGGTACAGAGGTCCAGGCCACCAGCGTAAACCCTGTCTCCTATCAATCCCTGCCAACTGTAATCTAGTCCTAAGAAGGACCCTGATTACCACCAAAGGGAATGAACAGGTAACGGTTAATGAACAGAAAGACATACAAGAAAGACAAGAAATAAAGTAAATAAAGTCTTACATACAACACTCACACACAGTAGGAACACCTAAGGTCTCAGAGATAAACTATAAGCTATAAGAGTAAAAACAACTAAGGAGCTCTTAGCTTAAGTATTCTCAGAACCGCTCCAGTCTGCTAGACTACATGAATGCTTTCACCGGCGTCTAACACCCAGACTGGCAGGAATATAAAGGAAACTAATTAGAACATAATCAAAAGCAGCCGGGCGAGGCTGCACCTAGCCTTAGCAAAGAGCTAGGTAAAATTAACTCTCTCATTACCAAACACAAAGAAACAGCAACTCAGCTGTGAGAAGTCAGAATGTGCAATCGCGACGATCTTCGTGGCGATGCACCCATGACAGTACCCCCCCTTCTACGAGGGGCCTCCGGACCCTCATGACCAGGTCTGTCCGGGTAAGTTGTGTGAAAGGTCCGAACCAATCGATCTGCGTTAGCATCAGACGCAGGGACCCACGTCCTCTCCTCAGGACCATACCCCCTCCAATGAACTAAGTACTGAGGGGATCGGCGACTGAGACGTGAGTCAATGATTTTCGACCCATGAAATTCCACGTTATCATTGACTACCACTGAAGGAGGAGATAGAGGTGACGGTATGACTGGTGCCACATACTTTTTAAGTAATGACTTGTGAAACACATTATGAATTTTAAACGTAGGAGGGAGGTCCAGACGAAATGCCACAGGATTAATTATGGAACTGATCCTGTACGGCCCGATGAATCTGGGACCCAACCTCCAGGAGGAAACTTTAAGTTTTATATTCCTGGTAGACAACCAAACCAGATCGTTCACCTTCAGATCTAGACCAGAGACTCTCCTCCTATCAGCCATCCGTTTGTAACGGTTCCCCGTAACCTTCAGTCTTAAGCGATCTGGAACTATCAGTCTCCCTGGAAGTCCCACAGGGGCGTCCCCCTGAGCCCCCAATACCTCCCCTCAAGCTCAGAGCATACAGCTGACACTACAACTCCCTCCTGAGGAATAGGAACCGGATCATCCGTCTTCCCGGCCCCTGGGAAAGTACGAGATAAGGCATCAGGAAGCAACTTTATTGAGCAGTCATATGCGCGATGAGGAGGTAACTCTTTACACCCCTCCTCTGAGAACATCTCCCCAAAGTCCTCCAGAAAAGGAGGCAAAGTCCTAGGCACAACCGCACCGATGACCGTGCTCATGCAGTTATTCCTGCAAAATTCACCCCACTGGCTTATCTTTCTGGATTGCCAATCAATCACTGGGTTATGTTTAGCCAACCAAGGAAGTCCCAACACAATAGGAGTAGGTAGACCCTCCAACACATAACAAGACAATTGCTCTTTATGTATTGCCCCTACTCGAAGATCTATGTTATGAACAGCTTGTACCAAGCTACCTTGACCAAGAGGTCTAGAATCAATAGAGAGTATAGGGACCGGTTTGGCCAATACACTCAGTTGCATACCATGCACCTGGGCAAACCGAGCGTCCACCAGATTAGCCCCGGACCCACTATCAAGAAAAACAGAAATCCTCTCAGTTCTAGTACCAATCACCACCTCCGCAGGCACGAGAAACTGAGAGGGATTTGGGGACGAAATACACACTCCCAGGTTAACTCCTTGGTCAAAGAGGTCCGGGATGGACACCCCCAACAAAATGTCCCTCTCTCCCGCAAAAGAAACACCTTCTAGTCTTGCGGCGCACCGCCGATTCCCTCCTACAAAATGATGTCCCTCCCAACTGCATGGGTTCCTCAGAACAGACCAGGGGAACCTCAGTATAAGGGACTTTAGTAGTAGGTGGAGTCATCACGGGGGGCGGAGTTACCTCGCGTCTTCCCCGAAGTCGTCTATCAATGCGAATAGCGAGGGCCATAGCAGCCTCCAGTGATGGAGGAGAATCATACTGAGCCAACACATCTTTTAATTTGTCAGACAACCCTTGACAAAACTGGCTCCTAAGAGCTGGGTCATTCCACTGAGTATCTGTTGCCCATCTACGGAACTCAGAAGAATATTCCTCCGCTGGACGATTTCCTTGCCGTATTTTACGTAACCTTGTTTCAGCAAGGGAGACTCGATCCGGATCATCATATACCAGACCCAGGGCAGTAAAAAATCGATCCACTGACTGGAGATCTGGGGAGCCTGGAGGAATAGAGAACGCCCAAGATTGAGGGTCCCCTTGTAAGAGCGAGATAACAATTCCCCCTCTGCTCTTCACTCCCAGATGACCGAGGCCGCAGCCGAAAGTACAATTTACATGCCTCCCGGAAAGTAAAAAATTTGTCCCGCCCACCAGTGAACCTGTCCGGGAGAGCAACCTTAGGTTCAGATCTGGTTTGCTCCGGGGGGACAAAACCTTGGACTTAATGTCTGCAAACTCCATGGACAACCCCTGCAACTGCCGGGCCAGCTGGGCTACTGGATCCATGACAGCTGGGGAGAATCTTTAGTATGGGCCGGTGAAAATGTCACGCTGTATAGCAGATATATATATGTGATGTCATAATCTATATCAAAAGGGCAACATACTATATAACATGCGCATAGATATATGATAACATAGAATTACCTGACAGAAGTCCAGTGGGTCAAACGGAATCCGTTATAACGCTGTCTCCGGCTAGAGGGTGACCGGGGTCTAAGCTGACCCTAAACTGGGGTCCTAACTAATCCCTCAACCTGGAGGTACTGTTAAAGGTACAGAGGTCCAGGCCACCAGCGTAAACCCTGTCTCCTATCAATCCCTGCCAACTGTATTCTAGTCCTAAGAAGGACCCTGAATACCACCAAAGGGAATGAACAGGTAACGGTTAATGAACAGAAAGACATACAAGAAAGACAAGAATAAAGTAAATAAAGTCTTACATACAACACTCACACACAGTAGGAACACCTAAGGTCTCAGAGATAAACTATAAGCTGTAAGAGTAAAAACAACTAAGGAGCTCTTAGCTTAAGTATTCCCAGAACCGATCCAGTCTGCTAAACTAATGAATGCTTTCACCGGCATCCTAACACCCAGACTGGCAGAATATAAAGGAAACTAATTAGAACATAATCAAAGCAGCCGGCGAGGCTGACCTAGCTTAGCAAAGAGCTAGGAAAATTAACTCTCTCATTACCAAACACAAAGAAACAGCAGCTCAGCTGTGAGAAGTCAGAATGTGCAATCGCGACGATCTTCGTGGCGATGCACCCATGACAGCGAGCGTTACCTGCAAGGTCCGAGACAAAGAGAGCAGGAGCCAGTCTGTCTCCACACATAGCACTGCCTATTATAAACACTGGAGGCAGAAGTTTTAACAAGCCTGTACATCTCTCAATCAAATATTCGTACAATAGGGAGTAGAATACTTAACACACATCACACAGTAGGACATCTAGTTCGAATAAGCTAAAGCTTAGTTAAACCTAGGATCTAGCTGTATCCAGACCGTCAGTTGTCTTCAGAGTTTGGCAATCAACAACTGGCAGATATATAAAGAATCTTAATGTAGTATACAGTCAATAGCGCTGTGCTGGGTGCGATGAACTACTAGAAAGGTTAATAGAAAAGTCCTTATTACTTCATACAAGTTGGCAGAAATTAGACACAGTTTGCAGACACAGAAACAGGAGACACAGCAGGCCAGAGTAATCCAAGCTCAGCAATCACTCTCCAATACAGATCAGGACTTCTTCTCTGTTACCGTAAGTCCATGCAAACGTGGTCTTTCAAAGAGCAGGTTCAGAGTCCACAAGTGCTTCAGAGTTCCTCAGTAGGAATAGCTGGAGTACAAGGTCCAAGGCTACAGGAGTCAAGTCACAGGTTCACTGCAGGCTAGATTCTGAAGCACTGATTGCTCAGCTGTGGCTGCTTAAGAAGCAAAGAGAGAATCAGGGCGGGAACATGCAAGCTGGAAACTCCATTTTGAACTGAGGGCAAGATACTGCAGCAAGACAGAAAGTAAAATGGCTGACGAACAAACTGAGTTTCAGGAATATATACATAGAACCTTACATTACTCCCCCCTTAAGGACAACCTCCGGATGACCTCAGACCAGGCTTGTGTGGGTACCTCTGATGAAACTGACGGAGCAAGCGAGGAGCATTAACGTTATTGACCGGTTCCCATGAGTTGTCCTCCACTGGGTAGCCCTGCCATTATCAGATATTGTAACTGATTTCTATACAACTGGAATCTAAAATCCTTTCCACCACAAATTCTTCCTGACCATCGACTAGCACTGGGTCAGGGCAAGGAGAGGATGTCCAGGAAACGTATTGGTGTCGCAGCCTTTAGTAGGGATACATGAAAGACAGGGTGGATTCTCATAGTTCTGGCAGTTGAAGACGACAAGCAACGGCACTTATAATTTTACTGATTTTATAGGGTCCAATGTACTTATGTCCCAACTTAGACGATGGAATCCTTAACTTAAGATTCTGGTTGACAGCCAGACCAAGTCTCCTACCTTGAAGCTGGTGCAGGTTTACGAAATTTATCTGCTGCTTTCTTGTACTTTCTTGAGCCGATTCCAGATTTTCCTTTAGAAGATCCATATTCTTCTGTAAAGACGTGATTCTTTCAGCCACGCTGGTAAGGCGTTTCTATGGGAAATCGTGGTAGAATGTTAGGATGATAACTAGATTAGAGTAAAAAGGAGACTGTTTAGTGGAGGCACTCTGAGAGTTGTTATACGAGAACTCAGCTAATGGAAGTAGATCCACCCAATCATCCTGTAGGTGGCAGATAAAGCAGCGGAGATACTGCTCCAGGGTTTGATTGGTTCGTTCGGTCTGTCCATTAGTCTGGGGATGAAAAGCAGAAGAAAGGTTTACTTTAATGTCCAATGCTGCACAGAAATTTTGCCAAAACCTAGAAGTGAATTGCACCCCTCGATCCGAAATAACCTCATCCGGTACTCCATGTAAGCGAAACACATCTTTAATCATCAAATCTGATGTCTGTTTTGCAGTGGGTAAGCCGACACAAGGGATAAAATGAGCTGCCTTTGTTAGACGGTCAACCACCACTAGAATGGTGTTCTTCCCCTGAGAGGTTGGTAACTCCACAATGAAGTCCATAGAAATGGATCCCCACGGGCGGGACGGGGTGGGAAGAGGCTGTAACAGACCAGTTGGTGAGGAGCGAGGTGTTTTGCATCTTGCACAGACCTCACATGAAGTGACATAATTCAAAACATCCTTCCTGCAAGTGGGCCACCAAAAGAAACGAGAAAGAAATTCCTGTGTCTTTAGAATTCCTCTATGCCCAGCTATCTTGGAATCGTGAATGAGTTGCAATACTCTTAATCTGACTGTTTCAGGAATATACAGACGTTGTCCCTGAATCCACACACCATTCTTAAAGACAAGACTTACGTCCCTTGGGGGTTGTGCCAAAAAGGAATCCGCATGGTATGCTTCCTTGATGTCCTTAAGTAGGTCTTGATTATGAATTACTCCTAGGAATCTAGAGTCAGGAAGAATAGTCTTAGGAGGAGTAATTGGACGTGTCTCTGCTGAGTAAATCCTAGAGAGTGCATCAGCCTTTCCATTGCGCGATCCTGGTCTATAAGAGATGATAAAATTAAATTGGTTTAAGAAAAGATTCCAGCGAGCCTGGCGAGGAGTCAGGCACTTAGCCGACCTGATAAACTCAAGGTTACGATGGTCTGTCAGGACGACTATTTGCTGTGCAGCTCCCTGAAGAAGGTGTCTCCATTCTTTGAAGGCGGCAATAATGGCCAACAACTCTCTATTGCCCACATCGTAGTTCCTCTCAGCGAAGACAACTGCTGGGAAAAGAAGGCACAGGGATGCAAGACATTCTTCTCACCTGTTCTCTGAGAGAGTATAGCTCCAACGGCACAGTCTGAAGCATCCACCTCTATTATGAAGGCAAGCTCGGGGTTGGGATGTACTAGGATAGGTGCAGTGGTAAATTTATCTTTTAGACGGGAAAATGCTTCCTGGGCTTGGGGAGTCCAGGAAAACCTAGACTCTTTCCGGGTAAGTTGAGTGATAGGTGACACTACCTCAGAGAAATTTCTAATGAAACGTCTATAGAAGTTGGCAAACCCGATGAAGCGCTGTACCTCCTTCACATTTCTAGGACTTGGCCAATCCTTGATGGCTTGGGTTTTGCTTCCATCCATACTAATTCCTTGTGTAGACAGTACATACCCCAGAAATTGAATTTCGGTCCTATGGAATTCACACTTTTCAAGTTTGATGTAAAGATGATTTTGTCTTAGACGTTCCAAGACCATTCTCACATGTCCATGATGTTCCTCTGTGGAGTTAGAAAAAATTAGAATATCATCCAAATAAATTACCACGAATGTATCTAGGAGATCCCTGAAGATGTCATTCACCAAGTGTTGGAAAGTGGATGGGGCGGTACTCAGACCAAAAGGCATAACTAGATATTCAAAGTGTCCATAGCGTGACCTGAATGCAGTCTTCCATTCATCCCCAGGTCTAATACGGACTAAGTTATAGGCCCCACGAAGATCTAGTTTAGAAAAAATTTTGGCATGTCGCACTCTCTCCAATAACTCAGGGATTAAAGGCAATGGATAACGGTTTCTAATAGTAACCTTATTGAGTTCCCTATAGTCTACGCATGGTCTCAGAGATCCATCTTTCTTCTTTACAAAGAAGATGGGTGCACCTGCAGGAGATGAAGAGGGGCGTATGAAGCCCTTGGCTAGATTTTCATCTATGTAATCCTTTAAAGCCTTTAGCTCGGGCCCCGCCAGGGGGTAGATCTTACCAAAAGGTATCTCTGCTCCAGGCAATAATTCAATTGGACAATCATATGGACGGTGAGGAGGAAGCTGGTCAGCGTTCTTCTTGTCACATAAATCCACATAGTCCTGGTATACAGCTGGTAGTTCAGGGACTGACATGATTCCTTTAGGAACAGAGCAAGCTGAAACTTTTGGACTCATCTGTTTCTCTGGAAAGTGTAATTCCTTGGTCTCCCAGTTAATGGTAGGATTCTGAGCCTGCAGCCATGGTAGCCCTAGAATAATGGGAAAGTGGGGAGAAGAGATAAGCATAAAGGACAGTTTCTCTTGATGATCTTTACCCATAAGAACCCTCAAAGGCTCTGTTTCCTGATCCACTGGTCCAGAGGTCAGCAGGGAGCCATCCACAGTTTCCATCTGTACTGGAGTAGCCTTCTTCACTGAACGTATTCCCTGTTTCAGAGCAAAGGAGACATCCATAAAATTTCCACTTGCCCCTGAGTCGATCATAGCAGAGCTAGACACCCAAGCTGAGTCAACCCAGAGTTTGATGGAAAGAAAGCAATGAGAATTGTTTTTCTTACAACTCAGCTGGGACACCGCTGAGGAAACTTGAAAAATGGCAGCGTTTACACAGTCAACGTCCTCAGAGGTAACGGAGTTTAAGTCCGAGAAATCAAGATCTGTTGCTGCAGATCTCTCTGGAGCCTGAGGCTCGGACCTGACAGATCCCCTCTCGCAACACTCACAATGAATGAGTGCTGCAGTAGTCTTACGAGAACGGCTGGGGCAGTTTATAATGAAGTGCCCTGACTTACCACAATAGAAACATAGATTCTCCTTAAAACGATGTTCCTTGCGTGCATCACTAACCCGTCGTTGTAAAGAGTCTACCTGCATGGGTTCAGGTTCAGGTTCCCGTGTAATCCTACTCAAAGGTTCCTTAGCTGGAGAGGAAGGTAGGAAAAGGTTAGTACGATTGCTTTCGAACCATCTCTCTTGCCTGCGTTCAGTCAGACGAGTATCAATACGGATGCAGTAGTTAATAAAGTCACCTAACGCAGTGGGAGGGTCGGCACGAGCAAGTTCATCCTTTATCAGTGGAGATAACCCCTTTCGAAAAATAGATTTTTTGGCGGAACTGTCCCAGGTGGTATCAAGGGCCCATCTCCTGAAATCCAAGGCATATTCAGCTACCGAGTGCTTACCTTGGCGCAAAGCTAACATGGCTGCTTCAGCTGTTGCACCTCGATTGGGGTCATCAAACACCTGCCCCATGGCTGAAATAAAATCATCAAGGTGATTCAAACAATCATCCTCAGTCTCAATCAGAGGGTTTGCCCACATTAAAGCTTTGTTGGTAAGCAACATAATTATAGTAAGCACCTTAGATCGTTCAGTGGGAAATTGTGAAGCATGTGCAAAAAAAAAAAAAGATTGCATTGATTAATAAATCCACTGAATTTCTCACGTTCACCGCCAAAACGAAAAGGGGCAACTTGGGAATCCCAGCACTCGGGGCTAGGCAGGAGCCTGGACTCGCCCCTCTAGAACCTCAATCCTGGCTCGCAAATCCTGGGTAGTCTGTCCAACCACTTGCAAATTGTGATTATTGAGGTCCTGTAGATTTGTAAAACGGGTCTTTATATTCTGCAAATCTGCAAGGATATTATCAGTCACTCCGCAAAGTTCCTTTATGCGGGCCTCCATTTTCCAGATCTTTTAAGACAGGATTACTGGAAGAAGAGGAGAGAAAAAAAAACAATAGTGTTCACCTGTGGCAACACTGCAGAGAGAAAAAAAAATTAAAGGAACTGCTCACCTGGAATGGTTGTGAGAAGTCACAACCACTATCATCACAGAAAGTTTCAACCGGACTCTGATATCCAGAGTTACAGCAGACAAAAAAGAGAAAAGAAAGGAAAAAAAAAAAAACAATAGTGTTTACCTGTGGTAACACTGCAAAAAGAAAAAACTTAAGGGAATTGCTCACCTGGAATGGTTGTGAGAAGTCACAACCACTGTCATCACAGAAAGTACAACCGGACGTCTGATATCCACAGTACAGCAGACACAGCCTTCCAGACCCAGCAGACACTAACGTTTTGGCTTCAGAATCTTGTAATGTATGTAGTACAGTTCATATAGCGTCTTGTGCTTGGGTGCGATGAAAACACAGGAGTCACAGGTTTGATATAGAAAAGTCCTGTATTACTTCATACAAGTTGGCAGAAATAGTCACACAGTTTGCAGACACAGAAACAGGAGACACAGCAGGCCAGAGTAATCCAAGCTCAGCAATCTCTCTCCACAACAGGTTCAGGATCTCTTCTCTGTTACCGTAAGTCCATGCAAACGTGGGTCTTTCAAAGAGCAGGGTTCAGAGTCCACAAGTGCTTCAGAGTTCCTCAGTAGGAATAGCTGGAGTACAAGGTCCAAGGCTTACAGGAGTCAAGTCACAGGTTCACTGCAGGCTAGATTCTGAAGCACTGATTGCTCAGCTGTGGCTGCTTAAGAAGCAAAGGAGAGAATCAGGGCGGGAACATGCAAGCTGGAAACTCCATTTTGACTGAGGGCAAGATAGCTGCAGCAAGACAGAAAGTAAAATGGCTGACGAACAAACTGAGTTTCAGGAATATATACATAGAACCTTACAAAACTTCTGTGAAGCACTTGGGGCTTCATAGCGCTCACCACACATCTAGATAAGTTCCTTATGGAGTCTATTTTCCAAAATGGGGTCACTTGTGGGGGGTTTCCACTGTTTAGGCACATCAGGGGCTCTCCAAATGCGACATGACGCCCCAGACCATTCCATCAAAGTCTACAATCCAAAACGTCACTACTTCCCTTCTTCCGAGCCCCAACGTGTACCCATACAGTAGTTTTCTCCCACATATTGGGTATCCGCGTACTCAGGACAAATTGGACAACAACTTTTGGGGTCCAATTTCTCCTGTTACACTTGTGAAAATAAAATATTGGGGGCGAAAAAAATAATTTTTGTAAAAACAAAATATTTTTATTTTTAAGGCTGTTCGTTATAAACTTCTGTGAAGGACTTAGGGGTTCAAAGTGCTCACCACACATCTAGATAAGTTTCTTGTGGGGTCTATTTTCCAAAATGGGGTCACTTGTGGGGGGTTTCCACTGTTTAGGTGCATCAGGGGCTCTCCAAATGCGGCATGACGCCCCAGAGCATTCCATCAAAGTCTGCAATCCAAAACGTCACTACTTCCCTTCCGAGCCCCAACGTGTACCCATACAGTAGTTTTCTCCCACATATTGGGTATCCGCGTACTCAGGACAAATTGGACAACAACTTTTGGGGTCCAATTTCTCCTGTTACCCTTGTGAAAATAAAATATTGGGGACGAAAAAATCATTTTTGTAAAAAAAAAATAAAATTTATTTTACGGCTGTACGTTATAAACTTCTGTGAAGCACTTGGGGGTTCAAAGTGATCACCACACATCTACATAAGTTCCTTGTGGGGTCTATTTTCCAAAATGGGGTCACTTGTGGGGGATTTCCACTGTTTAGGTGCATCAGGGGCTTTCCAAATGCGACATGACGCTCCCAGAGCATTCCATCCAGTCTAGCATGTGGACCCCTACCAGCAGCCCATCCAGTCAGCATCTGGCCCCCCTACCAGCAGCTCATGCAGTCTAGCATCTGGCCCCCTTACCAGCAGCCATCCAGTCTAGCATCTGCCCCCTTGCCAGCAGCCCGTCCAGTCTAGCATGTGGACCCCTACCAGCAACCCATCCAGTCTAGCATCTGGCCCCCTACAAGCTAGACTGGATGGGCTGCTGGTAGGGGGTCAGATGCTAGACTGGATGGGCTGCTGTTAGGGGGCCAGATGCTAGACTGGATGGGCTGCTGGTAGGGGGGGCCAGATGCTAGACTGGATGGGCTGTTGGTAGGGGGGCCAGATGCTAGACTGGATGGGCTGCTGGTAGGGGGGCCAGATCATAGACTGGATGGGCTGCTGGTAGAGGGCCAATTGCTAGACTAGATGGGCTGCTGGTAGGGGGCCAGATGCTAGATTGGAAGGCTGCTGGTAGGGGGGTAGATGCTAGACTGGATGGGCTGCTGGTAGGAGGGCCAGATGCTAGACTGGATGGGCTGCTGGTAGGGGGGCCAGATGCTAGACTGGTATGGGCTGCTGGTAGGGGGGGGGCCAGATGCTAGACTGGATGGGCTGCTGGTAGAGGGGCAAATGACTAGCTGGATGGGCTGCTGGTAGGGGGCCAGATGCTAGATTGGAAGGGCTGCTGGTAGGGGGGAGATGCTAGACTGGATGGGCTGCTGGTAGGGGGACCAAATGCTAGACTGGATGGGCTGCTGGTAGGGGGGCAGATGCTAGACTGGAAGGGTTGCTGGTAGGTGGGACAGATGCTAGACTGGATGGGCTGCTGGTGGGGGGGCCAGATGCTAGACTGGATAGGCTGCTGTTAGGCGGCCAGATGCTAGACTGGATGGGCTGCTGGTAGGGGGCCAGATGCTAGACTGGATGGGCTGCTGGTAGGGGGGCCAGATGCTAGACTGGATGGGCTGCTGGTAGAGGGGCCAAATGCTAGACTGGATGGGCTGCTGGTAGGGGGCCAGATGCTAGATTGGAAGGGCTGCTGGTAGGGGGGGAGATGCTAGACTGGATGGGCTGCTGGTAGGGGGGCCAAATGCTAGACTGGATGGGCTGCTGGTAGGGGGGCAGATGCTAGACTGGAAGGGCTGCTGGTAGGTGGGACAGATGCTAGACTGGATGGGCTGCTGGTAGAGGGGCCAGATGCTACACTGGATGTGCTGCTGTTAGTGGGTCCAGATGCTAGACTGGATGGGCTGCTGATGGGGGGGCCAGATGCTAGACTGGATTGGCTGCTGGTAGGGGGGCCAGATGCTAGACTGGATGGGCTGCTGGAAGGGGGGCCAGATGCTAGACTGGATGGCCTGGTTGTAGAGGGGCCAAATGCTAGACTGGATGGGCTGCTGGTAGGGGGCCAGATGCTAGACTGGAAGGACTGCTGGTAGGGGGGCCAGATGCTAGACTGGATGGGCTGCTGGTAGGGGGACCAGATGCTAGACTGGATGGGCTGCTGGTAGGGGTCAGATGCTAGAATGGAAGGGCTGCTGGTAGGTGGGCCAGATGCTAGACTGGATGAGCTGCTGGTAGGGGGGCCAGAGGCTATACTTGATGGGCTGCTGGTAGGGGGGCCAGATGCTAAACTGGATGGACTGCTGGTAGGGTATCCAGATGCTAGATTGGATGGGCTGCTGGAAGGGGGGCCAGATGTTAGCATGGATGGGCTGCTGGTAGGGGGCCAGATGCTAGACTGGATGGGATGCTGGAAGGGGGGCAAATGCTAGACTGGATGGGCTGCTGGTGGGGGGCCAGATGCTAGATTGGATGGGCTGCTGGTAGGGGGGGCAGATGCTAGACTGAATGGGCTGTTAGCAGGGGGGACAGATGCTAGACTGGATGGGCTGCTGGTAGGGGGGCCAGATGCTAGACTGGATGGGTTGCTGGTAGGGGGGCTAGATGCTAGACTGGATGGGCTGCTGGTAGGGAGGTCAGATGCTAGACTGGATGGGCTGCTGGTAGGGAGAGCAGATGCTAGACTGGATGGGCTGCTGGTAGGGGTGGCAGATGCTAGAATGGATGGGCTTCTGTTAGGGGGCAGAAGCTAGAATGTATGGGCTGCTCTTAGGATTGCAGACGTTAGAATGAAGGTGCTGCTTGTAGGGGGGGCGGAGGCTAAAATGGATGGGCTGCTGGTATGGGGCAGATGCTATAATGAATGGGCTGCTGGTAAGGGGGCAGATGCTAGAATGGATTGGCTGTTGGTACGGAGGGCAGATGCTAGAATGGATGAACTGCTGGTAGGGGGGTTAGATGCTAGACTGGATGGGCTGCTGGTTGGAGGATCAGATGCTAGACTGGATGAGCTGCTGGTAGGGGTTCAGATACTGGACTGTATAGGCTGCTGCAAGGGGGGTCAGATGCTAAACTGGATGGGCTGCTGGTAGGGTGTCAGATGCTAGACTGGATGGGCTGCTGTTAGGGAGGGTCCGATGCCATAATGGATAGGCTGCTGGTAGGGGGCAGATGCTTTAATTTATGGGCTCCTGGTAGGGGGCAGATGCTAGAATGGAAGGGCTCATGGTAGGATGGCAGATGAGAGAATGGATGGGCTGCAGGTAGGGGGTAGATGCTAGAATGGATGGGCTGCGTGTTGGGGGTAAATGCTGGAATGGATTGGCTTCTGGTAACGGGCAAATGCTAGAATGGATGGGCTGCTGGTAGGGTGCAGATGCTAGAATGGATGGGCTTCTGGTAAAGCGCAGAGGCTTGAATGGATGGCCGCCTACTAGCAGCCCATCCATTCTAGCATCTGCCTCCCCTGCCAGCAGCCCATCCTTTCTTGCATCTGCTCCCACTACCAGCATCCCATCCATTGAAGCATTTGCCCCCCTTACCAGCAGCCCATCCATTCTAGCATCTGCTCCCTACAGCAGCCATCCTATTTAGCATTTTGGCCCCCTACCAGCAGCCATCCATTCTAGCATCTGCCCCTACCAGCAGCCATCCATTCTAGCATCTGCCCCCTACCAGCAGCCCATCCAGTCTAGCATTACCCCCTACCAGCAGCCCATCCATTCTAGCATCTGTCCTCCTACCAGCAGCCCATCCAGTTTAGCATCTGGCCCCCTACCAGCAGCCCATCCAGTCTAGCATCTGGTCCCCCTACCAGCAGCCATCCAGTCTAGCATCTGGCCCCCTACCAGCAGCCCATCCAGTCTAGCATGGCCCCCTACCAGCAGCCCATCCAGTCTAGCATCTGGCCCTACCAGCAGCCCTCCAGTTAGCATTGGCCCCTACCAGCAGCCCATCCTAGTCTAACGCTGTCCCCCCCTACCAGCAGCCCATCCAGTCTAGCATACTGCCCCCTACCAGCAGCCCATCCAGTCGAGCTTTGCCCCCCTACCAGCAGCCCATCAGTCTAGCATCTGGCCCCCCTACAGCAGCATCCATCTGGATCTGCCCCCTACAGCAGGCATCAGATCTAGCTATGCCCCTACAGCAGCCAATGTCTAGCTTATCGCCTACAGCTGCAAGTTAGTTGGCCCCTAGCTAGACTGGATGAGCTGCTGGTAGGGTGCAGATGCTAGACTGGATGGGCTGCTGGTAGGGGGGCCAGATGCTAGACTGGATGGGCTGCTGGTAGGGGGGCCAGATGCTAGACTGGATGGGCTGCTGGTAGGGGCCAGATGCTAGACTGGATGGGCTGTGGTAGGGGCCAGATGCTAGACTGGATGGGCTGCTGGTAGGGGCCAGATGCTTGATGGATGGGCTGCTGGTAGGGCCAATTCTAGATCTGGATCGCTGCTGGAGGGGGCCATTTGCTGATTGGCTGCTGTAAGCTGCCATGGCCATTGATAGATTGGCCGCCTTACAAGCAGCCATCCATTCTAGCATCTGCTCCCCTCCAGCAGCCATCCATTCTTGCTGTTGCTCCCCTTACCAGCAGTCCCTCCATTCTAGCATTTGCTCCCCTTACAAGCGCCATACATTCTAGCATCTGCCCCACTACCAGCAGCCATCCATTTGCATTACCCCCTACCAGCAGCCCATCCATTCTAGCATTGCTCCCCTACCAGCAGCCATCATTCTAGCATCTGCCCCCTTATCAGCAGCCCATCTATTGTCATTGCCTCAGCACCCACCTTCTCTACCCTACAGCAGCCATCCATTCTAGCATCTGCCCCCTACCAGCAGCCAATCCATTCTAGCATCTGCCCCCTATCAGAGACCCATCATTGTAGCATTTGCTCCCGTTCCAGCACCCCATTCCATTCTAGCGATCGCCCCCTACAGCAGCCTATCCATGTCTAGCTCTTACCCCCCTACCAGCAGCCCATCATCTAGCATCTGCCCCCTACCAGAACCCATCCATTCTAGCATATGCCCTCCAGCCCATCATACATCATGCCTACAGCAGCCATTCAGTCTAGCATCTGGCCCCCCAACAGCAGCCTATCCAGTCTAGCATTGGCCCCCCACCAGCAGCCCATTCAGTCTAGCATCTGGCCCCCTACCAGCAGCCCATCCAGTCTAGCATATGGCCCCCCTACCAGCCCATCCATTGTAGCATCTGACCCCTACCAGTCAGCCCATCCAGTACTATCTGGCCCCCCTACAGCAGCCAATCCAGTCTAGCATCTGGCACCCTACCAGCAGCCCATCAGTCTAGCATCTGGCCCCCTTACCAGAAGCCCATCCAGTCTAGCATCTGGCCCCCCTACCAGCAGTCCATCCAGTCTAGCATCTGGCCCACCTACCAGCAGCACATCCAGTCTAGCATCTGGCTCCCCTTCCAGCAGTCCATCCAGTCTAGCATCTGGCCCCTCTACTAGCAGCCCATCCAGTCTAGCATCTGGCCAACCTACCAGCAGTCTATCCATTCTAGCATCTGTCTCACTACGAGAAGCCCATATAGTCTAGCATCTAGCCCCTCTACTAGCAGCCCATCCAGTCTAGCATCTGGCCCCCCTACCAGCAGCCCATCCAGTCTAGCATATGGCCCCCCTACCAGCAGCACATCCAGTCTAGCATCTGGCTCCCCTACCAGCAGCACATCCTGTCTAGCATTCCCCCCCTACCAGCAGCCCATCCAGTCTAGCATCTGGCCCCCCTACTAGCAGCCGTCCAGTCTAGCATCTGGCCCTCCTACCAGAAGCCCATCCAGTCTAGCATCTGGCCTCCCTACCAGCAGCACATCCAGTATAGCATCTGGCCCTCCTACCAGCAGCCCATCCTGTCTATCATGTCCCCCCTAACAGCAGCCCATCTAGTCTAGCATCTGGCCCCTCTAGCAGCAGCCAATCCAGTCTAGTATCTGGCTCCCCTACCAGCAGTATATCCTGCCTAGCATCTCCCCCCTACCAAAAGCCATCCAGTCTAGCATCTGGCCCCCCTACTAGCAGCCCATCCAGTCTAGCATCTGTCCCCCTATCAGCAACCTATCCAGTCTAGCATCTGGCCCCCCTACCATCAGACCATCCAGTCTAGCATCTTCCCCCCTACCAGTAGCCCATCCAGTCTAGCATCTGGCCCCCCTACCAGCAGCCCATTCAGTCTAGCATCTGGCCCCCCTACCAGCAGCCCATCCAGTCTAGCATCTTGCCCCCCACCAGCAACCCATCCAGTCTAGCATCTGGCCCTCCTAACAGCAGCCATCCAGTCTAGCATGTGGACCCCCTACCAGCAGCCCATCCAGTCTAGCATCTTCCCCCCCACCAGCAGCCCATCCAGGCTAACATCTGGTCCCCCTACCAGAAGCCCATCCAGTCTAGTATATGTGCCCCCTACCAGCAGCCCATCCAGTCTAGCATGTGGCCCCCCTACCAGCAGCCCTTCCAGTCTAGCATCTGGTCCCCCTACCAGCTGCCCGTTCAGTTTAGCATCTGGCTCCCCTACCAGCAGCCCATCCAGTCTAGCAGCTGTCCCCCTTACCAGCAGCCCATCCAATCTAGCATCTGGCCCCCCTACCAGCAGCCAATCCATTCTAGCTTGTGGCCCCCATACCAGCAGCCCATCCAGTCTAGTATCTGGCCCGCCCTACCATCAGCACATCCAGTCTAGCATCTGCCCCCTCTACCTGCAGCCCTTCCAGTCTAGCATACGGCCCCCTACCAGAAGCCCATCCAGTCGAGCTTCTAGCCGCCCTACAGGCAGCCCATACAGTCTAGCAACTGGCATCCCTACCAGCTAGACTGGATGGGCTGATGGTAGGGGGTCAGATGCTAGAATGCATGGGCTGCTGGTAGGGGGGCCAAATGCTAGACTGAATGGGCTGCTAGTACGGGGCAGATGCTAGACTGGAAGGGCTGCTGGTAGGTGGGCCAGATGCTAGAATGGATGGGCTGCTGGTAGGGGGGCCAGATGCTAGACTGGATGGGCTTCTGGTAGGGGGCAAGATGCTAGACTAGATGGGCTTCTGGTAGGGGGGCCAAATGCTAGACTGGATGGGCTGCTGGTAGGGGGCCAGATGCTAGACTGGATGGGCTGCTGGTAGGGGGGCCAGATGCTAGACTGGATGGGCTGCTGGTAGGGGGTCTAGATGCTAGACTGGATGGGCTGCTTGTAGGGGGGCCAGATGCTAGACTGGATGGGCCGCTGGTAGGGGGCCAGATGCTAGACTGGATGGGCTGCTGGTAGGGGGGCCAGATGCTAGAGGGATGGGCTGCTTGTAGGGGGGCCAGATGCTAGACTGAATGGGCTGCTGTTAGGGGGGCCAGATGCTAGACTGGATGGGCTGCTGGTAGGGGGGCCAATGCATTCCAGCATTTACCCCCAACATGCAGCCCATCCATTCTAGCATCTACCCCCTACCTGCAGCCCATCCATTCTCTCATCTGCCATCCTACCATGAGCCCTTCCATTCTAGCATCTGCCTCCCTACCAGGAGCCCATAAATTAAAGCATCTGCCCCTATCAGCAGCCTATCCATTATAGCATCGTACCCTCCCTACCAGCAGCCCTTCCAGTCTAGCATCTGAACCCCTACCAGAAGCCCATCCAGTTTAGCATCTCACCCCCCTTTCAGCAGCCCATCCAGCCTAGCATCTAACCCCCCTACCAGCAGCCCATCCATTCTAGCATCTGCCCTCCATACCAACAGCCAATCCATTCTAGCATCTGCCCCTTACCAGCAGCCCATTCATTATAGCATCTGCCCCGCATCAGCAGCCCATCCATTCTAGCCTCCGCCCCACTACCAGCAGCCCATTCATTCTAACGTCTGCCACCCTACCAGCAGCCCATCAATTCTAGCGTCTGCCCCTAAACAGAAGCCCATCCATTCTAGCATCTACCACCCCTACCAGCAGCCCATCCAGTCTAGCATCTGATCCCACTACCAGCAGCCCATCCAGTCTAGCATCTGACCTCCCTACCAGCAGCCCATCCAACCAAGCATCTGGCCCCCCTACCAGCAGCCCATCCAGTCTAGCATCTGGACCCCCTACCAGCAGCCAATCCAGTCTAGCATCTGGCCCCCCTGCCAGCAGCCCATCCAGTCTAGCCTCTGCCCCCCTACCAGCAGCACATCCAATCTACCATTTGGCCCCCCTACCAGCAGCCCATCCAGTCTAGCATCTGCCCCCTACCAGCAGCCCATCCAGGCTAGACTGGATGGGCTGCTGGTAGGGGGGTCAGATGCTAGACTGGACGGGCTGCTGGTAGGGGGTCTAGATGCTAGACTGGATGGGCTGCTTGTAGGGGGGCCAGATGCTAGACTGGATGGGCCGCTGGTAGGGGGCCAGATGCTAGACTGGATGGGCTGCTGGTAGGGGGGCCAGATGCTAGACTGGATGGGCTGCTTGTAGGGGGCCAGATGCTAGACTGAATGGGCTGCTGATAGGGGGGCCAGATGCTAGACTGGATGGGCTGCTGGTAGGGGGGCCAGATGCTAGACTGGATGGGCTGCTGGTAGGGGGCCAGATGCTAGACTGGATGGGCCGCTGGTAGTGGGTCCAGATGCTAGACTGGATGGGCTGCTGATGGGGGGGCCAGATGCTAGACTGGATGGGCTGCTGGTAGGCAGCCAGATGCTATACTGGATTGGCTGCTGGTAGGGGGGCCAGATGCTAGGCTGGATGGGCTGCTGGAAGGGGGGCCAGATGCTAGACTGGATGGCCTGGTGGTAGAGGGGCCAAATGCTAGACTGGATGGGCTGCATGGTAGGGGGCCAGATGCTAGACTGGATGGGCTGCTGGTAGGGGGACAGATGCTAGACTGGATGGGCTGCTGGTAGGGGTCAGATGCTAGAATGGAAGGGCTGCTGGTAGGTGGGCCAGATGCTAGACTGGATGAGCTGCTGGTAGGGGGGCCAGAGGCTATACTTGATGGGCTGCTGGTAGGGGGGCCAGATGCTAAACTGGATGGGCTGCTGGTAGGGGATCCAGATGCTAGATGGGGTGGGCTGCTGGAAGGGGGGCCAGATGTTGCATGGATGGGCTGCTGGTAGGGGGCCAGATGCTAGACTGGATGGGATGCTGGAAGGGGGGCCAGATGCTAGATTGGATGGGCTGCTGGTAGGGGGCCAGATGCTAGACTGGATGGGCTGCTGGTGGGGGGCCAGATGCTAGATTGGATGGGCTGCTGGTAGGGGGGGGCAGATGCTAGACTGGATGGGCTGTTAGCAGGGGGGACAGATGCTAGACTGGATGGGCTGCTGGTAGGGGGGCCAGATGCTAGACTGGATGGGTTGCTGGTAGGGAGGCTAGATGCTAGACTGGATGGGCTGCTGGTAGGGAGGTCAGATGCTAGACTGGATGGGCTGCTGGTAGGGAGAGCAGATGCTAGACTGGATGAGCTGCTGGTAGGGGTGGCAGATGCTAGAATGGATGGGCTTCTGTTAGGGGGCAGAAGCTAGAATGTATGGGCTGCTCTTTGGATTGCAGACGTTAGAATGAAGGTGCTGCTTGTAGGGGGGGGCGGAGGCTAAAATGGATGGGCTGCTGGTATGGGGCAAATGCTATAATGAATGGGCTGCTGGTAAGGGGGCAGATGCTAGAATGGATTGGCTGTTGGTACGGAGGGCAGATGCTAGAATGGATGAACTGCTGGTAGGGGGGTTAGATGCTAGACTGGATGGGCTGCTGGTTGGAGGATCAGATGCTAGACTGGATGAGCTGCTGGTAGGGGTTCAGATACTGGACTGTATAGGCTGCTGCAAGGGGGGTCAGATGCTAAACTGGATGGGCTGCTGGTAGGGTGTCAGATGCTAGACTGGATGGGCTGCTGTTAGGGAGGGTCCGATGCCATAATGGATAGGCTGCTGGTAGGGGGCAGATGCTTTAATTTATGGGCTCCTGGTAGGGGGCAGATGCTAGAATGGAAGGGCTCATGGTAGGATGGCAGATGAGAGAATGGATGGGCTGCAGGTAGGGGGTAGATGCTAGAATGGATGGGCTGCGTGTTGGGGGTAAATGCTGGAATGGATTGGCTTCTGGTAATGGGCAAATGCTAGAATGGATGGGCTGCTGGTAGGGTGCAGATGCTAGAATGGATGGGCTGCTGGTAAAGCGCAGAGGCTTGAATGGATGGCCGCCTACTAGCAGCCATCCATTCTAGCATCTGCCTCCCCTGCCAGCAGCCCATCCTTTCTTGCATCTGCTCCCACTACCAGCATCCATCCATTGAAGCATTTGCCCCCCTTTCCAGCAGCCCATCCATTCTAGCATCTGCTCCCCTAACAGCAGCCATTCCTTTCTACCTTGTGCCCCCTTACCAGCAGTCATCCATTCAAGCATTTTCTCCCCCTACCAGAGCCCATACATTCTAGCATCTGCCCCACATACCAGCAACCCATCCAGTTTAGCATCTACCCCCCCTACCAGCAGCCCATCCATTCTAGCATCTGATCCTCCTACCAGCAGCCCATCTAGTTTAGCATCTGGCCCCCCTACCAGCAGCCCATCCATTCTAGCATCTGATCCTCCTACCAGCAGCCCATCTAGTTTAGCATCTGGCCCCCTACCAGCAGCCCATCCAGTCTAGCATCTGGCCCCCTACCAGCAGCCTATCCAGTCTAGCATCTGGCCCTCCTACCAGCTGCCCATCCAGTCTAGTATATGGACCCCTACCAGCAGCCCATCCAGTCTAACATCTGGTCCCTCTACCAGCAGCCCGTCCAGTTTAGCATCTGGCCCCCTACCAGCAGCCCATCCAGTCTAACAGCTGTCCCCCCCTACCAGCAGCCCATCCAATCTAGCATCTGGACCCCCTACCAGCAGCCCATCCAGTCTAGCATGAGGCCCCCTCCCAGCAGCCCATCCAGTCTAGTATCTGGCCCACCCTACCAGCAGCACATCCAGTCTAGCATCTGCCCCCCCTACCAGCAGCCCATCCAGTCTAGCATACGCCCCCCTACCAGCAGCCCATACAGTCGAGCTTCTCTCCGCCCTACCAGCAGCCCATACAGTCTAGCATCTGGCCCCCCTACAAGCTAGACTGGATGGGCTGCTGGTAGGGGGTCAGATGCTAGACTGGATGGGCTGCTGTTAGGGGGGCCAGATGCTAGACTGGATGGGCTGCTGGTAGGGGGGCCAGATGCTAGACTGGATGAGCTGCTGGTAGGGTGCCAGATGCTAGACTGGATGGACTGTTGGTAGGGGGGCCAGATGCTAGACTGGATGGGTTGCTGGTAGGGGGGCCAGATGCTAGATTGGATGGGCTGCTGGTAGAGGGGCCAAATGCTAGACTGGATGGGTTGCTGGTAGGGGGCCAGATGCTAGACTGGATGGGCTGCTGGTAAAGCGCAGAGGCTTGAATGGATGGCCGCCTACTAGCAGCCATCCATTCTAGCATCTGCCTCCCCTGCCAGCAGCCCATCCATTCTTGCATTTGCTCCCACTACCAGCATCCCATCCATTGTAGCATTTGCCCGCCTTACAAGCAGCTCATCCATTCTAGCATCTGCTCCCCCTACCAGCAGCCATTCCTTTCTACCCTGTGCCCCCCCTTACCAGCAGTCCTCCATTCTAGCATTTGCTCCCCCTACCAGAGCCCATACATTCTAGCATCTGCCCCACATACCAGCAGCCCATCCAGTTTAGCATCTACCCCTCACCAGCAGCCCATCCATTCTAGCATCTGCCCCCATACCAGCAGCCAATCCATTCTAGCATCTGCCCCCTTATCAGCAGCCCATCTATTGTAGCATTTGCCCGTTCCAGCACCCATCCATTCTAGCGTCCGCCCCCTACCAGCAGCCCATCCATTCTAGCGTCTACCCCCTACCAGCAGCCCATCCATTCTAGCATCTGCCCCCCTACCAGAAACCCATCCATTCTAGCATATGCCCCCCTACCAGCTGCCCATTCAGTCTAGCATCTGCTCCCCCAAACAGCAGCCTATCCAGTCTAGCATTGACCCCCCAACCAGCAGCCCATTCAGTCTAGCATCTGGCCCCCCCTACCAGCAGTCCATCCAGTCTAGCATATGGCCCCCTACCAGCAGCCCATCCAGTCTAGCATATGGCCCCCCTACCAGCAGCCCATCCAGTCTAGCATCTGGCCCCCCTACCAGGAGTCCATCCAGTCTAGCATCTGGCCCCCCTACCAGCAGGCCATCCAGTCTAGCATCTCGCAACCCTACCAGCAGCCCATCCAGTCTAGCATCTAGCCCCCTACCAGAATCCCATCCAGTCTAGCATCTGGCCCCCCTACAGTAGCCCATCCAGGGTACCATATGGCCCCCCTAACAGCAGCCAATCCAGTCTAGCATCTGGCCCCCTACCAGCAGCCCATATAGTCTAGCATCTGACCCTTTACCAGCAGCCCATCCAGTCTAGCATCTGGCCCCCCCTACCAGCAGTCCATCCAGTCTAGCATCTGGCCCACCTACCAGCAGCACATCCAGTCTAGCATCTGGCTCCCCTTCCAGCAGTCCATCCAGTCTAGCATCTGGCCC
>JARQOD010006099.1:24724-44609 GCA_033576555.1 Oophaga sylvatica | reverse complement strand
TAGTCCTAAGAAGGACCCTGAATACCACCAAAGGGAATGAACAGGTAACGGTTAATGAACAGAAAGACATACAAGAAAGACAAGAATAAAGTAAATAAAGTCTTACATACAACACTCACACACAGTAGGAACACCTAAGGTCTCAGAGAAAAACTATAAGCTGTAAGAGTAAAAACAACTAAGGAGCTCTTAGCTTAAGTATTCTCAGAACCGATCCAGTCTGCTAAACTACATTAATGCTTTCACCGGCGTCTAACACCCAGACTGGCAGAAATATAAAGGAAACTAATTAGAACATAATCAAAAGCAGCCGGGCGAGGCTGCACCTAGCCTTAGCAAAGAGCTAGGTAAAATTAACTCTCTCATTACCAAAAAACAAAGAAACAGCAGCTCAGCTGTGAGAAGTCAGAATGTGCAATCGCGACGATCTTCGTGGCGATGCACCCATGACAGTAACCCCCTTCTACGAGGGGCCTCCGGACCCTCATGACCAGGTCTGTCCGGGTGAGTTGTGTGAAAGGTCCGAACCAATCGATCTGCGTTAACATCAGACGCAGAGACCCACGTCCCCTCCTCAGGACCATACCCCTCCAATGAACTAAGTACTGAAGGGATCGGCGACTGAGACGTGAGTCAATGATTTTCGACCCATGAATTTCCACGTTATCATTGACCACCACTGAAGGAGGTAGAGGTGACGGTATGACTGGTGCCACATACTTTTTAAGTAATGACTTGTGAAACACATTATGATTTTTAAACGTAGGAGGGAGGTCCAGACGAAATGCCACAGGATTAATTATGGAACTGATCCTGTACGGCCCGATGAATCTGGGACCCAACCTCCAGGAGGGAACTTTAAGTTTTATATTCCTGGTAGACAACCACACCAGATCGTTCACCTTCAGATCTCGACCAGAAACTCTCCCCCTATCAGCCATCCGTTTGTAACGGTTCTCCGTAACCTTCAGTCTTAACCGATCTGGAACTATCAGTCTCCCTGGAAGTCCCACAGAGGCGTCCCCCTGAGCCCCCAATACCTCCCCCTCAAGCTCAGAGCATACAGCTGACACTACAACTCCCTCCTGAGGAATAGGAACCGGATCATCCATCCTCCCGGTCCCTGGGAAAGTACGAGATAAGGCATCAGGAAGCAACTTTATTGAGCAGTCATATGCGCGATGAGGAGGTAACTCTTTACACCCTCCTCTGAGAACATCTCCCCAAAGTCCTCCAGAAAAGGAGGCAAAGTCCTAGGCACAACCGCACCGATGACCGTGCTCATGCAGTTATTCTTGCAAAATTCACCCCACTGGCTTATCTTTCTGGATTGCCAATCAATCACTGGGTTATGTTTAGCCAACCAAGGAAGTCCCAACACAATAGGAGTAGGTAGACCCTCCAACACATAACAAGACAATTGCTCTTTATGTATTGCCCCTACTCGAAGATCTATGTTATGAACAGCTTGTACCAAGCTACCTTGACCAAGAGGTCTAGAATCAATAGAGAGTATAGGGACCGGTTTGGCCAATACACTCAGTTGCATACCATGCACCTGGGCAAACCGAGCGTCCACCAGATTAGCCCCGGACCACTATCAAGAAAAGCAGAAATCCTCTCAGTTCTAGTACCTATCACCACCTCCGCAGGCACGAGAAACTGAGAGGGATTTGGGGACGAAATACACACTCCCAGGTTAACTCCTTGGCTCAAAGAGGTCCGGGATGGACACCCCCAACAAAATGTCCCTCTCTCCCGCAAAAGAAACACCTTCTAGTCTTGCGGCGCACCGCTGATTCCCTCCTACAAAAAGATGTCCCTCCCAACTGCATGGGTTCCTCAGAACAGACCAGGGGAACCTCAGTATAAGGGACTTTAGTAGTAGGTGGAGTCATCACGGGAGGCGGAGTTACCTCGCGTCTTCCCCGAAGTCGTCTATCAATGCGAATAGCGAGGGCCATAGCAGCCTCCAGTGATGGAGGAGAATCATACTGAGCCAACACATCTTTTAATTTGTCAGACAACCCTTGACAAAACTGGCTCCTAAGAGCTGGGTCATTCCACTGAGTATCTGTTGCCCATCTACGGAACTCAGAAGAATATTCCTCCGCTGGACGATTTCCTTGCCGTATTTTACGTAACCTTGTTTCAGCAAGGGAGACTCGATCCGGATCATCATATACCAGACCCAGGGCAGTAAAAAATCGATCCACTGACTGGAGATCTGGGGAGCCTGGAGGAATAGAGAACGCCCAAGATTGAGGGTCCCCTTGTAAGAGCGAGATAACAATTCCCACCCTCTGCTCTTCACTCCCAGATGACCGAGGCCGCAGCCGAAAGTACAATTTACATGCTTCCCGGAAAGTAAAAAATTTGTCCCGCCCACCAGTGAACCTGTCCGGGAGAGCAACCTTAGGTTCAGATCTGGTTTGCTCCGGGGGGGACAAAACCTTGGACTTAATGTCTGCAAATTCCATGGACAACCCCTGCAACTGTCGGGCCAGCTGGGCTACTGGATCCATGACAGCTGGGGAGAATCTTTAGTTTGGGCGGTGAAAATGTCACGCTGTATAGCAGATATATATATGTGATGTCAGTAACCTATATCAAAAGGGCAACATACTATATAACATGCGCATAGATATATGATAACATAGATTTACCTGACAGAATGTCCAGTGGGTCAAAACGGAATCCGTTATACGCTGTCTCCGGCTAGAGGGTGACCGGGGTCTAAGCTGACCCTAAACTGGGGTCCTAACTAATCCCTCAACCTGGAGGTACTGTTAAAGGTACAGAGGTCCAGGCCACCAGTGTAAACCCTGTCTCCTATCAATCCCTGCCAACTGTATTCTAGTCCTAAGAAGGACCCTGAATACCACCAAAGGGAATGAACAGGTAACGGTTAATGAACAGAAAGACATACAAGAAAGACAAGAAATAAAGTAAATAAAGTCTTACATACAACACTCACACACAGTAGGAACACCTAAGGTCTCAGAGAAAAACTATAAGCTGTAAGAGTAAAAACAACTAAGGAGCTCTTAGCTTAAGTATTCTCAGAACCGATCCAGTCTGCTAAACTACATGAATGCTTTCACCGGCGTCTAACACCCAGACTGGCAGAAATATAAAGGAAACTAATTAGAACATAATCAAAAGCAGCCGGGCGAGGCTGCACCTAGCCTTAGCAAAGAGCTAGGTAAAATTAACTCTCTCATTACCAAAAAACAAAGAAACAGCAGCTCAGCTGTGAGAAGTCAGAATGTGCAATCGCGACGATCTTCGTGGCGATGCACCCATGACACCATGCCCTCAATAATGCAGTTACTGGGAAAGTCCTCCTAACCAAGGACACGTAGACAAGTGCTTCTGGGCATAGAAAGTACATCTCGCTGACGGCACACTAGGTTAACATAGAGGAAGTCAGGACCCAGTCGGACCATGGGATGGAACACGACACAGAGGATTGTTAGCCCTAGGTCAATCAGGGTTGCCCCCATAGTCTACAGCTCCTGCACCTCCTCCTCCTCTTCAGCCTCCATCTCCGAAATGACCACATCAGTCACAAGCTGGAAGCACTGCAGCACTGCCTCTGCCAAGGGTCAACAGGCTGTGCTGAAGCTAAAAAAAAAAAAAAGGAGAAAGAAGGATCGACCAGCTGGATATGGATAAAAAACTTCTCCTTTATTTCATGTCGTTAAAATTAGTCCAGACAGGTTAAGAACAAGAAGACATTCTGACGCATTTCTGGCCGAAGCCCTTAGTCATAGAATATCACTATGACTAAGGGCTTCGGCCAGAAATGCGTCAGAATGTCTTCTTGTTCTTAACCTGTCTGGACTCATTTTAACGACATGAAATAAAGGAGAAGTTTTTTATCCATATCCAGCTGGTCTATCATTCTTTCTCTTTTTTTTTGGTCTTATCCGGTGGTCAGACGGACTTTGGATCCCAGCTGCAACATTGGAGGCTACCTACTATTCACACGGTGAGGCTCTTGTCCCTTTTGTTTTATGTGCTGAAGCTAATATGCTTAGATAACAAACTACACAATGCTGAAGAGTTGTGGACAGCTCTGAAAGAGCAGGCAGATCTGTGGCTGACATCGGTGAACCTATAACCAGGCATGGTCGTGTGTGAAAATGGCTGGAACCTGGTGGCGGCTCTGGGTCAAGGCGAGCTCACACACGTACCATACCTGACCCATGTTCTTAACCTCGTGGTTCAACGGTTTCTCAAAACCTACCCGGAGCTGCCGGATCTTCTTGTGAAAGTACGCCGCCTGTGTGCCCATTTTAAAAAGTCAGCAACAGATCAGCCACCCTTGACGTGCTTCAGCAGCGTTTTCAGCTTCCAGCTCACCGACTGGTGTGTGATGTCCCCATGCGTTGGAACTCTACACTGCATATGTTGGAAAGGATTTGTGAGCAGAAGAGGGCAGTTGTTGACTACCAGCATCAACAAGGCCATCGGTATTTAGTTCAGACTCCACACATAAGACCTCAGGAGTGGACATGGATGTCAGACATATGTACAATCCTACAAAACTTTGAGAATTCCACCAAGATGGAAAGCGGCGATGACACCATAATTGGCGTCACCATCCCGCTTCTCTGCATTCTGAAAAGCTCTCTTCTCACAATGAAAGAGGATGCATTGCAGGCGGAGCACGATGAGATGGAGCAAGGAACCATACAGGGCGGTTACATACAGCCCAGCCTCATGTCATCCCATCGTGGATTGGTTGACAATGAGGAAGAGGAGGAAGAACAGGAGCTACTTTCCTGCTCTATAGACGGTACTACAAGCATAACTGTCTGTTCAGCGTGGATAGCCTGAGGACATGGAGGAGGACAGCATGGTCAGTCGTTCTGTTGGTGAGGACACGGAAGTCTTGCCAGTTAGCAGTCTGGCACGCATGGCAGACTTTATGTTGCACTGCCCTTCCCGTGACCCTCGCATTATCAAAATTTGTGCTGCCACTCATTACTGGTTGGTGACACTTCTATACCCACGCTACAAGGAGAACTTTCAATCTCTTCTTCCACAGTCAGATAAGTGTACTAAATGTTGCAGTACCAGAGGGCCATTGCTGCAGAATAATTAAAAAAATTCCCATCTGAAAATGCTGGCAGCAGAGGTCACAGTTCGTTGGACAACCAAGGAGTAGAGGCGAGAGAGACACAACTCCAATCCAGCAGAGGCAGGGTAACACTGTCAAAGTTCTGGGACATTTTTCTCAGACCCCCCATCGCCCTGGGTACTCTCACAAGGAGTGCAAAGTTTGGGAAGATGCTGAGGGAGTACATTGCTGACCATACCAATGTCCTCCGTGATTCCTCTGTGCCTTTTAATTATTGGGTGTCCAAGCTGGACACGTGGCATGAACTGGCTCTCTACACCTTAGAGGTCCTTGCCTGAACTGCCGCTAGCGTTTTGTCTGAGCGGGTTTTTAGTGCTGCTGGTGGAATTATGACTGATAAGTGCATCCCCCTGTCAACTGAAAATGCTGACAGGCTGACTCATCAAAATGAACAAGGGCTGGATTGTGGCAGACATCTCTACACCACCGAATGATAACACACTGAAATTATCCACTGCAGGTTTTCCAAACTCAACACTGACATTCTCCAATGCAGATTCTTCAGGCTCAACAATTCATGCAGATTCTTCAGGCTCAACAATTCACTGCGTATCCAAACAATATGGGAGTACCAAATTAATTGTTACAATGCTTTCAGGTGGCCATCCAGTACGTCGGTTCAAAGGGTTATTGGAATGTGTGTAACGTTGGGGCAGTGCAGGCCTTGCATTCAATGCCTAGGCAAACAGTATGGCAGCACCAAATAAAGCTTAATGGGAAGTTTAGTTTAATGTGGCCATTCAGTACGTGGGTTTAAAGGCTTATTGGGGTGTGTGTAACTTTGGGACAGGGCAGGTCTTGCATTCAATGCATAGGCAAAAAATTATGGGAGTACCAAATGAATACTTGGAACTTTGGTTGCATGTGGTCAAACATGACGTCTGTTCAAAGGGTTGTTGTTGTTGGGGTGCGTCCAAATTTTGGGCAGCCCTGCCACTCACTGCATACGCAACAACAGTATAAGGGACCCACAGTTTAATTAATGGGAACAACAAATTTATAGCAGGCTGACGGCTCTCTAAGGGTATGTTTCCACGTAGTGGAAACATTCAGTATTTGCTGCGGATTGAACGCTGCGTCCTGCCACAGCATTTAATCCGCAGTGGCCAGATGTTCCAGCATAGTGGAGGGGTTTTGTGAAATCCCGTCTCCACTATGCGTCCGATTACGCGGGTGACACACCCGCTAAACCGGACATGCGGCGCGTCTTTTTAGACCGCAGCATGTTCTGTTTACCTTGCGGAGACGCTTAGTAAAGGTAAACTGCCTACTCTATGGCTACGCTGCGGCGATTCCGGATGTTTTCAATGAGCACATCTGGAATCACCGCGCGTACAGAAGGGGGCGGGGCTTTGGGCGGAGTGGGGTTTCAGCTCCATCCAAATCGCAGGGATTACGGTACGTGGAAACGTACCCTAAGAAAAGTGAGGGCCCACTGCTGAGCCTATAAAAATAGACTTTGTGACTTTCAGAGTCCCTCATTCATAAATAAGACAGGATGTGCCTGATGATGTGTCACACACCACATGGCCAAATAAGGTTGTAAAATGTTAAAATGACATTTCCCAGTGAATGCATTTGTCTTGGTTGAAAGCAACGGTAAAGTTGAAAAATGCATCAAAAACGCTAAGTTTGAACATAGCCCAAGTGGGGAGGAGCATTTTTTGGGGGGGTATTTATTTTGCCTTAAATACAAATCATTACCCTGGAAAGGATGTTCCTTAACACATTTCCCAGGAAAATCCATTTTGGTATCGTTTTTGCATGTTTTATTGTGAGTTTGTAAGTGGCGTAAGACTCTGATAACATTGCTCACAGCTGTGATCTGGGAGTCAGAAATGCTTCCCCATGATGTTCCCATGTCATTTGAGCAGTGTTTCCATCAATTTCAGACCCTAAAAGGACCCCCGGGGTGGGGGGATCGTGTCAAAAATGCTCGGTTTTCCCGTAGACTTACATTGGGCTTGTTGTTTTGTCCGAGTACCCGAGTATTCCAATTTGCTCGACCCGAACAACGAGCACCCGAGCATTTTAGTGCTCACTCATCACTATTAGTAATGAGTACAAGTTTAATTTTATTATGACTTATAATCAAGAAAACAGATCTATTCATACAATCATAAAAACAAAAACTGGAAAGTCTTATTAGTAAATCCAATGTTGAAAAATATTGTGGCTAAAAAAATAAGGCTCCCTTTTTCCGGAGGGTTGTCCATTAAAAGCATGATTGCATCAAGTTGCTTGAAAAAAGTAAAAAACTAAAGAAACCATCCTTTTTACCAATTTTAAAAAATTGTCTATGCTGTCACAGCATCACACATAGGATGAGTGCACAGTTTGCGGATTCAGTTGCGGATTTTTCCGCGCGGATTTTGCTAAATCCGCAGGTAAAATGACCTGCGTTTTACTTGCTGATTTAGTGCAGATTTAGGCTATGTGCACACGTTGCGGATTGTTAGCGTTTTTGCCACGGTTTTTCGCGGCGGAATGCAACTCATTATATCCTATGGGATTCCGCAATGCTGTGCACATGCTGCGGGTTTTTCCCTGGTGAAATCGCATCGCGGAAAAATACGCTGCATGCTCATTCTTTTTGCGGAATCGCGGCGATTCCGCCTCCATAGGAATGCATTGAACCGCTTACTTTCCGTATGTGGCTGTGCCCACCGTGCACAAAATAAGCGGTTCATGTGCGGATGGTACCCAGGGTCTGGAGGAGAGGAGTGTCATGGGTGCATCGCCACGAAGATTGTCGCGATTGCACATTCTGACTTCTCGCAGCTGAGTTGCTGTTTCTTTGTGTTTGGTAATGAGGGAGTTAATTTTACCTAGCTCTTTGCTAAGACTAGGTCCAGCCTCGCCCGGCTGCTTTTGATTATGTTCTAATTAGCTTCCTTTATATTCCTGCCAGTCTGCTGGTTAGATGCCGGTGAAAGCATTCATACAGACTGCAGATAGGATCGGTTCTGAGAAGACTTAAGCTAAGCGCTCTTTTGTTGTTTCTCCTCTCCTTGCTTATAGTTTATCTCCTAGACCTTTGGTGTTCCCTCGGTGTTTATATGTTGTATGAAAGACAGTATTTATGTTATCCCTGTCTGTCTCGTTTGTCTATACTGTTTGTTAACCTTTACCTGTCCATTCCCTATGGTGGTAATCAGGGTCCTTCTAAGGACTAGATTACAGTGGTCAGGGATTTATAGGAGACAGGGTTTACGCTGGTGGCCTGGACCTCTGTACCATTAACAGTACCTCCAGGTAAAGGGACTAGTCAGGACCCCAGTTTAGGGTCAGCATAGACCCCGGTCCACCTCTAGCCAGAGACAGCGTGAAAAGGATTCAGTATTGACCCACAGGATATTATGTCAGGTAATACTATGCTATATATACATGTTAATGTTACCTATTTATATGTTATATAGAATGTTGTCCCACTGGATAGATTACTGACATTATATATTTATACATCTGCTAGACAGCGTGACATTTTCACCGGCCACACTAAAGATTCTCCCCAGCTACCATGGATCCAGTAGCCCAGCTTGCCCTGCAGTTGCAGAGTTTGTCCATGGAGCTTACGGACATTAAGTCCAAGGTTTTGTCCCCCCTGAGCAAACCAGATCTGAACCTAAGGTTGCTCTCCCGGACAGGTTCACTGGTGGGCGGGACAAATTTTTTACCTTCCGGGAGGCATGTAAATTGTACTTTCGGCTACGGCCTCGGTCATCGGGGAGTGAGGAGCAGAGGGTGGGAATTGTCATCTCGCTCTTACAAGGGGACCCTCAATCCTGGGCGTTCTCTCTTCCTCCGGGCTCCCCGGCCCTCCAGTCAGTAGATCGATTTTTTGCTGCCCTGGGGCTGGTGTATGATGACCCGGATCGGGTCTCCCTTGCAGAAACAAAGTTACGTAGGATACAGGAGGGAGATCGTCCGGCGGTGGAATTTTCTTCTGAGTTCCGTAGATGGGCCACAGATACTCAGTGGAATGACCCAGCTCTTAGGAGCCAGTTTTGTCAAGGGTTATCTGACAAATTAAAAGATGTTTTGGCTCAGTATGATTCTCCTCCATCACTGGAGGCTGCTATGGCCCTTGCTATTCGTATTGATAGACGGCTTCGGGGGAGGTGTGAGGTAACTCCGCCCCCTGTTATGACTCCACCCACTACTAAAGTCCCTTATATGGAGGTTCCCCTGATCTGTTCTGAGGAACCTATGCAGTTGGGTGGGACATCATTTTGTAGGAGGGAATTGGCGGTGCGCCGCAAGACAAGAAGGTGTTTCTTCTGCGGGAGAGAGGGACATTTTGTTGGGGGGTGTCCCTCCCGTGCCTCATTGAGCAAAAAAGTCACCGAAAAACTGTTAATCCCAGGTTGTGTGGTGGACGACAACCTGGGAGTAGGTTATTTCGTCCCCAGGTCCGTCTCAATTTCTCGTGCCTGCGGAGGTGGTGGTTGGTGCGAGAGTTGAGAGGATTTCTGTTCTTCTTGATAGTGGGTCTGGGGCTAATATGGTGGACGCTCGGTTTGCCCAGGTGCAAGGTATGCAACTGAGTGTATTGGCCAAACCGATCCCTATACTTTCTATTGACGCCAGACCTCTCGGTCAAGGTAGCTTTGTACAAGCTGTTCTTAACATAGACCTTCGAGTAGGGGCAATACATAAAGAACAGTTGTCTTGTTATGTGTTGGAGGGTCTTCCTACTCCTATTGTGTTGGGACTTCCCTGGTTGGCTAAACATAACCCAGTGATTGATTGGCAATCCAGAAAGATAAGCCAGTGGGGTGAATTTTGCAAGAATAACTGCATGAACACGGTCATCGGTGCGGTCGTGCCTAGGACTTTGCCTCCTTTTCTGGAGGACTTTGGGGAGATGTTCTCAGAGGGGTGTCAAAAGTTACCTCCTCATCGCACGTATGACTGCTCAATAAAATTGCTTCCTGATGCCTTATCTCGTAGTTTCCCAGGGGCCGGAAAGACGGATGACCCGGTTCCTATCCTTCAGGAAGGAGTGGTGGTGTCGGCTGTGTGCTCTGAGCTTGAGGAGGAGGTGTTGGAGGCTCAGGGGGACGCCCCTGTAGGACCTCCAGGGAAACTGTTTGTTCCTAATCAGTTAAGACAAAAAGTTATCGAGGCACATCATAGTTCTGCTTTAGCAGGACATCCAGGGAGTAAAGCAACTGTGGATCTCCTTTCTCGCCGGTTTTGGTGGCCTAACTTAAATAAAGAGGTAATAACTTTTGTCGCGTCCTGTGGAGTTTGTGCTCGCTCTAAGACCCCACATACCCGTCCATCTGGGGTTCCTGAGGAGGAACGATTCTCGTCGTCACTTGCTTCAGTTTGGAGAGGAGTGCTGAATGGTCTGAGTGCTATGGGGAACTGTTTCAAGCGGAGGTCTGATAGGAGGAGAGTGTCTGGTCCGGACCTAGGTGTGAACGATCTGGTGTGGTTGTCTACCAAGAATATAAAACGCAAAGTTCCCTCCTGGAAACTGGGTCCCAGGTTCATCGGTCCATACAGGATCAGTTCTATAATTAATCCTGTGGCATTTCGTCTGGACCTCCCTCCTACGTTTAAAATCCACAATGTATTCCACAAATCGTTGCTTAAGAGGTACGTGGCGCCAGTTATACCGTCACTTCTACCTCCTCCTCCAGTGGTGGTCAATGGTAACTTAGAATTTCAAGTGTTGAAGATCATTGACTCACGTCTGAATCGCCGGTCCCTTCAGTATTTGGTTCATTGGAAGGGATATGGTCCTGAGGAGAGGACGTGGGTCTCTGCGTCTGAGATTAACGCAGATCGATTGGTTCGGACCTTCCACACGACTTACCCGGACAGACCTGGCCCTGAGGGTCCGAAGGCCCCTCGTAGAAAGGGGGGGTACTGTCATGGGTGCATCGCCACGAAGATTGTCGCGATTGCACATTTTGACTTCTCGCAGCTGAGTTGCTGTTTCTTTGTGTTTGGTAATGAGGGAGTTAATTTTACCTAGCTCTTTGCTAAGACTAGGTCCAGCCTCGCCCGGCTGCTTTTGACTATGTTCTAATTAGCTTCCTTTATATAGCTGCCAGTCTGCTGGTTAGATGCCGGTGGAAGCATTCATACAGACTGCAGATAGGATCGGTTCTGAGAAGACTTAAGCTAAGTGCTCTTTTGTTGTTTCTCCTCTCCTTGCTTATAGTTTATCTCCTAGACCTTTGGTGTTCCCTCGGTGTTTATATGTTGTATGAAAGACAGTATTTACGTTATCCCCTGTCTGTCTCGTTTGTCTATACTGTTTGTTAACCTTTACCTGTCCATTCCCTATGGTGGTAATCAGGGTCCTTCTAAGGACTAGATTACAGTGGTCAGGGATTTATAGGAGACAGGGTTTACGCTGGTGGCCTGGACCTCTGTACCATTAACAGTACCTCCAGGTAAAGGGACTAGTCAGGACCCCAGTTTAGGGTCAGCATAGACCCCGGTCCACCTCTAGCCAGAGACAGCGTGAAAAGGATTCAGTATTGACCCACAGGATATTATGTCAGGTAATACTATGCTATATATACATGTTAATGTTACCTACTTATATGTTAGATAGAATGTTGTCCCACTGGATAGATTACTGACATTATATATTTATACATCTGCTAGACAGCGTGACAAGGAGACTCTCTTCCAGACCCTGGGTACCATATCCATGTTAAAATAATAATTAAAATAAAAAATTGTGATATTCTCACCTTCCGGCGGCCCCCGCAGCCTTCCCGCCTCTCAGTGATGCTCCCGGCCAATCCCGTTCCCAGGGATGCATTGTGAGAATCACCCTGATGACGTAGTGGTCTTGCGTGATGTTACGTCATCTGGGGTCATTGTCGCCAGGCATCACAGGGAACGGGATTGGCTGGGAGAGTCGCTGAGACGTGGGAAAGCTGCGGGGGCCGCCGGAAGGTGAGAATATCACTATTTATTATTTTATTATTTTTAACATTATTTATTTATTATTTTTAACATTAGATCATTTTTAAGATTTTATTTATTATTATATAACATTATTTATTTATTATTTTTAACATTAGATCTTTTTACTATTGATGCGGCATAGGCGGCATCCAGGGGCGTAACTAGGAACGGCAGGGCCCCACAGCAAACTTCACAATGGGGCCCCCCCCTCGCGCGTTGCCAATCCCGGTCTACCCAAGTTGTGTTAAGAAAGATACCTTTATTATCCAAAATTAGAGGTTTTTGGAGTAATGATAGTGAAATAACAGAAAAGAACCAACTCCCAGGAAGCAACTGAGGTAGTGACGAAGGTAGGCTTTCTCCAGAGTAAATATGTGAAGAAACTTGTAATCCAGCCTGCAAATTGCTTTAAAAACGGATGATTTATTCAGTAGAACAACAGTCCGGTATACAGAATAATCTAAGATTGTTCTGTATACCGTACTTCTGCACCACGCCCTCACCAATTACACATGTGAGGAGTGACAGCCTCAGCTCTGCTACATGTGAGGAGTGACAGCCTCAGCTCTGCTACATGTGAGGAGTGACAGACTCAGTTCTGCTACATGTGAGGAGTGACAGACTCAGCACTGCTACATGTGAGGAGGAACAGCCTCAGCTCTGCTACATGTGAGTAGGGACAGCCTCAGCTCTGCTACATTCGAGGAGTGACAGCCTCAGCTCTGCTACATGTAAGGAGTGACAGCCTCATCTCTGCAACATGTGAGGAGTGACAGCCTCAGCTCTGCTACTTGTATAGCAAAGCTGAGGCTGTCACTCCGCGCATGTAGCAGAGATGAGGCTGTCACTCCTCGCATGTAGCAGAGCTGAGGTTGCTACTTGTCACATGAAGCAGAGCTGAGGTTGTTACTTGTCACATGTAGCAGAGCTGAGGTTGTTACTTGTCACATGTAGCAGAGCTGAGGTTGTTACTTGTCACATGAGCAGAGCTGAGGTTGCTACTTGTCACATGTAGCAGAGCTGAGGTTGTTACATGTAGCAGAGCCGAGGTTGCTACTTGTCACATGTAGCAGAGCTGAGGTTGTTACTTGTCACATGTAGCAGAGCCGAGGTTGCTACTTGTCACATGTAGCAGAGCTGAGGTTGTTACTTGTCACATGAGCAGAGCTGAGGTTGTTACTTGTCACATGAGCAGAGCTGAGGTTGCTACTTGTCACATGTAGCAGAGCTGAGGTTGTTACTTGTCACATGTAGCAGAGCCGAGGTTGCTACTTGTCACATGTAGCAGAGCTGAGGTTGTTACTTGTCAAATGTAGCAGAGCTGAGGTTGTTACTTGTCACATGTAGCAGAGCTGAGGTTACTTGTCACATGTAGCAGAACTGAGGTTGCTACTTGTCACATGTAGCAGAGCTGAGGTTAATTGTCACATGTAGCAGAGCCGAGGTTGCTACTTGTCACATGAGCAGAGCTGAGGTTGTTACTTGTCACATGAGCAGAGCTGAGGTTGTTACTTGTCACAAATAGCAGAGCTGAGGTTGCTACTTGTCACAAGTAGCAGAGTTGAGGTTGTTACTTGTCACATGTAGCAGAGCCGAGGTTGCTACTTGTCACATGTAGCAGAGCCGAGGTTGCTACTTGTCACATGTAGCAGAGCTGAGGTTGCTACTTGTCACATGTAGCAGAGCTGAGGTTACTTGTCACATGTAGCAGAGCTGAGGTTGCTACTAGTCACATGAGCAGAGCCGAGGTTGCTACTTGTCACATGTAGCAGAGCCGAGGTTGCTACTTGTCACATGTAGCAGAGCTGAGGTTGCTACTTGTCACATGTAGCAGAGCTGAGGTTACTTGTCACATGTAGCAGAGCTGAGGTTGCTACTTGTCACATGAGCAGAGCTGAGGTTGCTACTTGTCACATGAGCAGAGCTGAGGTTGCTACTTGTCACATGAGCAGAGCTGAGGTTGTTACTTGTCACATGAGCAGAGCTGAGGTTGTTACTTGTCACATGAGCAGAGCTGAGGTTGTTACTTGTCACATGAGCAGAGCTGAGGTTGCTACTTGTCACATGTAGCAGAGCTGAGGTTGTTACTTGTCACATGTAGCAGAGCCGAGGTTGCTACTTGTCACATGTAGCAGAGCTGAGGTTGTTACTTGTCAAATGTAGCAGAGCTGAGGTTGTTACTTGTCACATGTAGCAGAGCTGAGGTTACTTGTCACATGTAGCAGAGCTGAGGTTGCTACTTGTCACATATAGAAGAGCTGAGGTTACTTGTCACATGTAGCAGAGCTGAGGTTGTTACTTGTCACATGTAGCAGAGCTGAGGTTGTTACTTGTCACATGTAGCAGAGCTGAGGTTGCTACTTGTCACATATAGAAGAGCTGAGGTTACTTGTCACATGTAGCAGAGCTGAGGTTGCTACTTGTCACATGAGCAGAGCTGAGGTTGTTACTTGTCACATAAGCAGAGCTGAGGTTGTTACTTGTCACAAATAGCAGAGCTGAGGTTGCTACTTGTCACAAGTAGCAGAGTTGAGGTTGTTACTTGTCACATGTAGCAGAGCTGAGGTTGCTACTTGTCACATGTAGCAGAGCCGAGGTTGCTACTTGTCACATGTAGCAGAGCCGAGGTTGTTACTTGTTACATGTAGCAGAGCTGAGGTTGTTACTTGTCACATGTAGCAGAGATCAGGGTGTCACTCGTCACTTGTAGCAACCATGAGGCTGTTACTGGGCCAGGGGGAGGCTACTGGTGACTGAGGTCCCGTGCCCAACAGGGCCCAGGGGGAGGTTAGTGGTGACTTGAGGCTTGCGTCAAACAGGGCCCAGGAGCCCGAGGCCCTGTTGGAATGCGGGCCCCTTGCTACCTGGGCCCTGTGTTGAATGTGGGCCCCCTGCACTGCAGCCTGGGCCCTGTTGAATGTGGGCCCTGTTAGATCCTGCCTGCACCTGCCCTCCCAGTCACCATTGAGCAGCCAAGCCTCTTCTCACTGTTGAGAGACTCACGGTACTCACCCTGCTCGCCCGGGCTTCCACCTGCTTGCCCAGTCAGCCTGCTGCTTCATGTGGTCTGCCTGGTCGTCTGCTGTCCGCCCCCACATGCACACACGCTGTGACAGACGGACCATAATGCACTGGGCCGCAGCTTAAAGCTACAGTGCTCATTTCTGTTCGCTGTCTGCATTTATAACACAGTGTTGTTATGCATCAGCGTTCAGAGTCAGAAGCCTGAACAAAATGTTGGGAGGGGGCCCGAGCGCGGATCCATTTGCCAGCGTGCTCGGGCCCCCCTTTTTGCTCCTAAATCACAGGGCAGCTGCAGCAGCCGGGACGGGCCCCCTTCTAGCCCGGGCCCTGTGGCAGCTGCTTCCCCTGCTTCCACTATAGTTCCGCCCCTGGCGGCATCAATAGTAAACAGTTGATCACACTTTTCAAACACTATGTGTGACTCGTGTGACCAACCTGTCAATCAGTTTTCCAAGCGATGCTACAGATCACTTGCAAAACGCTAGTTTTAGCCGGAATACGCATACCTATAAAATGCGTATTTCCCGCGGCAGGGAGGTGCACATAGCCTTACTGCGGATTCTCTGCAGATTTTGTGGAGCAGGTGTAAAATCGCTGCGGATTCCGCACAAAGAATTGACATGCTGCGGATTCTAATCCGCAGCAAATCTGTGCGGAAAAATCCGCAGCATGTGCACAGCGTTTTTTTTCCTATGGTAAGAATGGTACTGTACAACACAGCAGAATCCGCAACGTGTGCACATACTCATAGGTGCGTAAAAAGTAAAATGTGTATTTTTTTCCTCAAAACTTTAAAAAAAAAAGAAAAAAGAAAGAAATTGTACTAGTAAAACAAGGAGGGAAAACGTTAACTGTGCATTTTTTTTTATAAGAGGATGTGACAAGAAATGCATGGTAGGTACACGCCCCAAAAGCCAGCACCTGCAACAGCACATTGTGTTCCTGTGGTGTATGCAGGTGTAAAATTGGACTAAGGAGCATGGAAATGAAAAAAGTTCCCTAATTTAATATATCACTCTCTGATCAGTTCACACAGTGTCTGCAGCTGTTGGCACCTCACCTCTCCTATCCCTCTCTCCTTCTATGGCCGGCGTCACACTGGCGAGTTTGATGCAAGTTAGTCGCACGACTTTCTCGCATCAGCACCCGGCACGGCCGCCCGCTCTCGGACCCGAGTGTACGGCTGCATGTATTTCTATGCACTCGGGTCCAAGAGCGGGCGGCCGTGCCGGGTGTTGATGCGAGAAAGTCATGCGACTTACTCACATCAAACTTGCCAGTGTGATGCCGGCCTATTAATTAAATTTGCATACTCCTCACAGAAACCTATCACTACTATTTTCTATCTTCACAGCGCTACAGTGATTTGTCCACTCTGTTTTAGGCCTTTCTCTCCCTATTTCTAACACTGAATTCTGCGCTCTGAGGTCCTAACTTTAGGCTGAAAAACACTAAAATAGCTGCTGCTTTCCCTGCCTCTGCTTTTATTCAGGCTCTGAAGGTTCCTTCTGATTGACGTGATGTGACAGCTGCAATGCATTACGGGGAGGAACGAGCAGCTGTGCCTGAGGCTATGTCAGCTCACTCTCTGGCTGACAAAGTCTTTGGAAACTTGTAAAATGATGCCGAGCATTTTTCTTTCACACTCGGCAAAGTAGATTTGCATCGAGTTGATTTGTTTCTATCTCTATCTATCTATCTATCTATCTATCTATCTATCTATCTATCTATCTATCTATCTATCTATCTATCGATTATCTAGTATTCATCTATCGATCATGTATCTATTATTTATCTATTATCTAGTATCTATCTATCTATCATCTATCTATTATCTATCTATTATCTATTATTTATCTATTTAATATCTATCTATTATCATTATCTATCTATCTATCTATCTATCTATCTATCTATCTATCTATCTATCTATCTATCTATCTATCTATTATCTATCTATCTATCTATCATCTATCTATTATCTATCTATTATCTATCTATTATCTATTATTTATCTATTAATATCTATCTATTATCTATTATCATTATCTATCTATCTATCTATCTATCTATCTATCTATCTATTATCTATCTATCTATCTATCTATCTATCTATTATCTATTATTTATCTATCATTATCTATCTATCTATCTATCTATCTATCTATCTATTACCTATCTATTATCTATCTATCTATCTATCTATCTATCTCTATCTGTCTATCTATTATCTATCTATCTATCTATCTATCTATCTATATCTATCTATTATTTATCTATCTATCTATCTATCTATCTATCTATCTATCTATCTATCTATCTATCTATCTATCTATCTATCTATCTATTATCATTATCTATCTATCTATCTATCTATCTATCTATCTATCTATCTATCTATCTATCTATCTATCTATCTATCTATCTATCTATCTATCTATCTATCTATCTAACTTTCCAAAGTCCAATATCCAGTGATTTATTGACCCATTATAACAAGGAAATGATTTGTCAGCTTGAAGAATTCTCAAACTTGGAATGGTTGGACTGAACTGTCGCCTTGTTATAATGGGTCAATAAACCACTGAATATTGGACTTTGCAGTGCTGCCTTCATCTTTTTGCATATAATTTGAGGTTTGGCTTTGCCTGGGAGACTTTGCACCCACTTATGTATTTTTTTTGCCCCTGCTAGTGCTACACCTATATTTTTGCATCTATTTAATGGTCCGCCCATCCAAGGTGACGGATTTCCCCAATAAGAGCCAGGTAGTCAGCAGAGGATCTGAATTCCAGCCAATAATACCAGGTTTTGTATAAATGATCACAGTTAATAATTGTAGAAGTGTCTCCATTAACGTCACTTCATTTATTTTAGTAAACCAGAGAGAGATTGTCGGAGTCAGAGGCAGAATGACCGCAGCCTTGAAGGCGACTGAACTTCTGTGGGTGGGGTACCGCTGACGCCAACACAAACTGCAACTGGATGTGTATTATGGTGCAGAGATCCTTTGGGTACGTGCACACTGAAGTCAGCTGCCGGCTTCAGCAGAAGACGCCGTGTGGTGGGGGAGCGGCGGGAAGGTGAGTATAAGGCCTCTTTCACAGTTCAGGCGTCAATTAAAACCCGTCAAAGTGTGAAAAAAAAGCGGATCTGCTAGAAAAGTGGAAAAACGTATGCAAACGGATCCGTCATGAACTTTTCAACCCAGAAAATGTAGGTACGCATGTGAGACAGAGAGAGAGAGAGAGAGAGAGAGAGAGGACAGTGTTGTCAGCATTTTGTATGGATTTTCTATGGGAGCAATGGATCCGCTGGCAGATTCCGTCCAAAACCCATAGGCGACCATTATACAAAATGGCGGACGCAACGGATCCGCCATAGTCCGCCATTTTGATGCACACAAAAAACGTTGCATTGAACGTTTTCCAAAAATTGCGGACGCCAAATTTATGGCGGATCCATCAAAAAACGGATCCAACAGACGAGCATTTGTCAAAATCCGCCACTAATGCAAGTCAATGGGGGATTTTGACTGACGTCGCACGACTGAAGTGTGAAAGAGTTAATTTTTTTCTATTCATTAAAAACCAGCAGAATGGGGGACAAGGGGATAAATACAATCCAAGAAGAGAGATATATATGATGGGTCCATATAATGCTCCATATATAATGGGTCCACATATTATGCTCCAGTGTATAATGGGCCCCATATGTGATGCTCAACTGTATAATGGCCCCATCCATATATAATGCTTCAGTGTATGATGAGCCCCATATATAATTCTCCAGTGTATAATGGGCCCCATATATATGATGCTCCAGTGTATGATGAGCCCCATATATGATGCTCCAGTGGATAATGGGCCTCATACCAGTGTATGATGAGCCCCATATATGATTCTCCAGTGTATAATGTCCCCATATATGATGCTCCAGTGGATAATGGGCCTCATACCAGTGTATGATGAGCCCCATATATGATTCTCCAGTGTATAATGTCCCCATATATGATGCTCCAGTGGATAATGGGCCCCATATATGATGTTCCAGTGTATGATGAGCCCCATATATGATGCTCCAGTGTATAATGGCTCCATATATGATGCTCCAGTGTATAATGGACCCATATATGATGCTCCAGTGTATGATGAGCCCCATATATGATGCTCCAGTGGATAATGGGCCTCATACCAGTGTATGATGAGCCCATATATGATGCTCCAGTGTATAATGGCCCCATATATGATGCTCCAGTGTATGATGAGCCCCATATATGATGCTCCAGTGTATAATGGCCCCATATATGATGCTCCAGTGTATAATGGACCCCATATATGATGCTCCAGTGTATGATGGCCCCATATATGATGCTCCAGTGTATAATGGCCCCATATATGATGCTCCAGTGGATAATGGGCCCCATATATGATGTTCCAGTGTATGATGAGCCCCATATATGATGCTCCAGTGTATAATGGCTCCATATATGATGCTCCAGTGTATAATGGACCCCATATATGATGCTCCAGTGTATGATGAGCCCCATATATGATGCTCCAGTGGATAATGGGCCTCATACCAGTGTATGATGAGCCCATATATGATGCTCCAGTGTATAATGGCCCCATATATGATGCTCCAGTGTATGATGAGCCCCATATATGATGCTCCAGTGTATAATGGCCCCATATATGATGCTCCAGTGTATAATGGACCCCATATATGATGCTCCAGTGTATGATGAGCCCCATATATGATGCTCCAGTGTAT
>JARQOD010006099.1:0-24624 GCA_033576555.1 Oophaga sylvatica | reverse complement strand
TTGGCCCATAAAGGGCCTCTAAGTGGGGGACCCCAAAGGATCTCCAAAAAATTTTCCCCAAAAATGTTCCAGTGGAAAAGGGGCCCAAAACAGTGTTGTAGATTATGATTCTCCATGATAATTGTCCCCATAAAAGAAATGCCGGGAAAGGGGGCCCCATATTGATTTCCCAGGTTGATGACCCAAAAATGGCCCCATTATTGGTCCATAAAAAAGGCCCATGTAAATCCCCATAATGATGCCCCGGGGTTTTGTGAGCCCCATATATAATTTTCCATGATAAGGGGGCCCAAAGGAAAATATGAGATTTATGATGCCCATGTATAATGGGCCCAATATTGCCCAGTGTAAATGGCCCCTATTGATGCTCATGTATAATGGCCCCATATATAACTCGTGTATTTTCCCCATAATAATTTCCAGTGTATAATGGCCCCATATTGATGCTCCAGTGTATAAGGCCCCCAAAAGTGCTCCATGGAAATGGGCCCCCTTTTACCAGTGTATGATGACCCCATATTGATCCCCATGTAAAATGTCCATTTGTGCCCCAGTGTTAATGGCCCCCTATTGAGTCCTTTTGATGATAGCCCCATATAGATGCTCCATGGAAAAATGGGCCTAACCAGTGTATGATGACCCCCTATAGATGCTCCAGGTAAATGGCCCCTATATTGCCCCCGTGTATAGGGACCCCAATTATGATGCCCCAGTGTATAAGGGCCCCCCATTATGAGCCCCGTGTTTTAAGGGGCCCCAAAAACCCAGTTATGATGAGCCCATATATGAGCTCCGGTTAAGGGCCCCCTATATGATGCTCCGTGTATAATGACCCATATATGATGCTCCAGTGATATGGCCCCATATTGATGCCCAGTGATAAGGGGCCTATACCCGGTTGTGGCCCCATATTGGCTCCAGTTTTAAAATGGCCCCCAATTGATGCTCCAGTGGATAATGGGCCCCATATATGATGTTCCAGTGTATGATGAGCCCCATATATGATGCTCCAGTGTATAATGGCCCCATATATGATGCTCCAGTTGATAATGGGCCCCATATATGATGCTCCAGTGTATGATGAGCCCCATATATGATGCTCCAGTGTATAATGGCCCCATATATGATGCTCCAGTGTATAATGGACCCCATATGTGATGCTCCAGTGTATGATGAGCCCCATATATGATGCTCCAGTGTATAATGGGCCCCATATGATGCTCCAGTTGATAATGGGCCCCATATATGATGCTCCAGTGTATAATGGACCCCATATATGATGCTCCAGTGTATAATGGACCCCATATATGATGCTCCAGTGTATGATGAGCCCCATATATGATGCTCCAGTGTATAATGGCCCCATATATGATGCTCCATTGGATAATGGGCCCCATATATGATGCTCCAGTGTATAATGGACCCCATATATAATGCTCCAGTGTATAATGGACCCCATATATGATGCTCCAGTGTATGATGAGCCCCATATACGATGATCCAGTGTATAATAGGCCCCATATATGATGCTCCAGTGTATAATGGACCCCATATATGATTCTCCAGTGTATAATGGACCCCATATATGATGCTCCAGTGTATAATAGACCCCATATATGATGCTCCAGTGTATGATGAGCCCCATATACGATGCTCCAGTGTATAATGGGCCCCATATATGATGTTCCAATGTATGATGAGCCCCATATATGATGCTCCAGTGTATAATGGGCCCCATGGATGATGCTCCAGTGGATAATGGGCCCCATATATGATGCTCTAGTGTGTAATAGCCCCATATATGATGCTCCAGTGTATAATGACCCCATATATGATGCTCCAGTGTATGATGAGCCCCATATATGATGCTCCATATATGATGCCCCATATATGATGTTCCAGTGGATAATGGGCCTCATACCAGTGTATGATGAGCCCCATATATGATGCTCCAGTGTATAATGGCCCCATATATGATGCTCCAGTGGATAATGGGCCCCATATATGATGTTCCAGTGTATGATGAGCCCCATATATGATGCTCCAGTGTATAATGGCCCCATATATGATGCTCCAGTTGATAATGGGCCCCATATATGATGCTCCAGTGTATGATGAGCCCCATATATGATGCTCCAGTGTATAATGGCCCCTATATGATGCTCCTGTGTATAATGGACCCCATATATGATGCTCCAGTGTATGATGAGCCCCATATATGATGCTCCAGTGTATAATGGGCCCCATATGATGCTCCAGTGGATAATGGGCCCCATATATGATGCTCCAGTGTATAATGGACCCCATATATGATGCTCCAGTGTATAATGGACCCCATATATGATGCTCCAGTGTATGATGAGCCCCATATATGATGCTCCAGTGTATAATGGCCCCATATATGATGCTCCATTGGATAATGGGCCCCATATATGATGCTCCAGTGTATAATGGACCCCATATATGATGCTCCAGTGTATAATGGACCCCATATATGATACTCCAGTGTATGATGAGCCCCATATACGATGATCCAGTGTATAATAGGCCCCATATATGATGCTCCAGTGTATAATGGACCCCATATATGATTCTCCAGTGTATAATGGACCCCATATATGATGCTCCAGTGTATAATAGACCCCATATATGATGCTCCAGTGTATGATGAGCCCCATATACGATGCTCCAGTGTATAATGGGCCCCATATATGATGTTCCAATGTATGATGAGCCCCATATATGATGCTCCAGTGTATAATGGGCCCCATATATGATGCTCCAGTGTATGATGAGCCCGAATATGATACTCCAGTGTATGCTGGGCCCCTATATGATGCTCCAGTGTATAATGGCCCCATATATGATGCTCTAGTGTGTAATAGCCCCATATATGATGCTCCAGTGTATAATGACCCCATATATGATGCTCCAGTGTATAATGACCCCATATATGATGCTCCAGTGGATAATGGGCCTCATACCAGTGTATGATGAGCCCTATATATGATGCTCCAGTGTATAATGGCCCCATATATGATGCTCCAGTGGATAATGGGCCCCATATATGATGTTCCAGTGTATGATGAGCCCCATATATGATGCTCCAGTGTATAATGGCCCCATATATGATGCTCCAGTTGATAATGGGCCCCATATATGATGCTCCAGTGTATGATGAGCCCCATATATGATACTCCAGTGTATAATGGCCCCATATATGATGGTCCAGTGTATAATGGACCCCATATATGATGCTCCAGTGTATGATGAGCCCCATATATGATGCTCCAGTGTATAATGGGCCCCATGGATGATGCTCCAGTGGATAATGGGCCCCATATATGATGCTCTAGTGTGTAATAGAGCCATATATGATGCTCCAGTGTATAATGACCCCATATATGATGCTCCAGTGTATGATGAGCCCCATATATGATGCTCCAGTGGATAATGGGCCTCATACCAGTGTATGATGAGCCCCATATATGATGCTCCAGTGTATAATGGCCCCATATATGATGCTCCAGTGTATAATGGACCCCATATATGATGCTCCAGTGTATGATGAGCCCCATATATGATGCTCCAGTGTATAATGGCCCCATATATGATGCTCCAGGGGTATATAATGAGACCCCATATATGATGCTCCAGTGTATGATGAGCCCCATATACTGATGCTCCATGTGTATAAGGGCCCCAATATGATGTTCCAATATGTATAATAGATGGCCCCATATATGATGCTCCAGTGTATAATGGCCCCATATGATATGCTCCAGTGGATAATGGGCCCCATATATGATGCCAGTGTGTATATAGCCCCATATATGATGCTCCAGTGTATAATGACCCTATATATGATCCTCCAGTGTATGATGAGCCCCATATATGATGCTCCAGTGTATGATGGCCCCATATATGATGATCCAGTGTATGATGAGCCCCATATATGATGCTCCAGTGTATAATGGGCCCCATATAAGATGCTCCAATGTATGATGAGCCCCATATATGATGCTCCAGTGTATAATGGGCCCCATATATGATGCTCCAGTGTATAATGGTCCCATATATGATGCTCCAGTGTATAATGGCCCCATATATGATGCTCTAGTGTATAATAAGCCCCATATATGATATTTCAGTGTATAATGGGCCCCATATATGATGCTTCAGTGTATAATGGGCCCCATAGATGATGCTCCAATGTATGATGGCTCCATAAATGATGCTCCAAAAATAAAAAAATAAGAAATACTCATTTCTGTTCACTGGCTGCTGCTCTGCTCTGGACTCTCCCCACTCCACCGCGTATCTGTCTTCCGGCTCTCTGCACTGTGTCTGCTTAGTCAGAGGGAGCATAATACTGATGTCATTGCGCCCTCTAACCTGAATGTCACAGAAGATGCCACAGTGGAGGCGCGGCGAGAGGTAAGTATCGTAAGTGCCGGGACCCTGATCAATTGTGAAAGAGGGGAGGGGAAACCACTGGCAGAGGCACCGGGTCACCATGGCGCACCAGTGTTGTTAACAGTGAGTGGGCCCCCGGAACTAACCCGGGTGCGTCGGGTGCTGATGCCGGCCCTGCACGCCGATACGGTTAAGGGTGGAGCACCCAAAGTCAGGGACCGAGGGAAACTGCTCTTGTCATCTCCCAATAGCAACACTACTGAATACAGTCCTAGGAGACTTTAGAGTGTTACACGTCTTTACAGTGAAATTAGAGGTTTTGAAGTATTGTGATTTGTGATGATTTGCGATTCATTCACTGGAAATCAAATTTTTTTTGAAAATTTGTTGAGCTTGGAAAATTTTATTTAAAAAAAATTGATCATCTCAGGGACACACAAATGGTACTGGCAGAGGGATGCATAACCTGCCGATACTTGTTACTACAGTGCTGGATTCACAGCTACACTGCTCAGTACTGCTGTATAATGCCATCTATGCTGCTGGTCTACGTTATAGATGAGGAAAATATCAGTAGATTGCTATGTTTCTTTGTGGGAAAAGGTTTGGTTGAAAGTAAACTCTATTCTACTAAAGACTTGTTCTAGGGCTAGCAGACCAATAGGTGGTTTTAATCAGTGATTGACAAGCATTGTCTGCATCAATTTAACATGTTTCTCAGAATTTTCTAACGTATAAAACTTTTTAGTTAATTTTCAGGTTCCTAAATATGGATGCTATCAAAAAATATAAACCACCATCCCCTAAGAAGCAGACTCCCATCAGCACCCACCAAACTACAACTGTCTCCCCACGCACCATTAACCCCAAGTTCAAAAATGTACTAAAGCTTATTGATTGGCCTGGACCCCCAGCTCCTGTCACACATTATAACTTCTCGACCAGTCCTAAAACATGTAATTATGATCTACTGAGTCCAAGGAAAATATATAGAATTGGGGAGAAATTGGAAGTGATCATCACAGCTCGGGATCACAATGGTCAACAAAAGAAATATGGTGGAGACTTCTTCCGGGCCAAACTCCACTCACCGGCTGTTAAAGCTGGAGTGACCGGAGAAGTGAAGGACTATAATAATGGAAGCTACTTGGCAACATTCCTTTTACCATGGCCGGGGAAAGCTGAAGTGCAAATCAGGCTCATTCATTCCAGTGAAGCTGCTGATGTTCTGAAGAAGAAACGAGAGGAATTTCCAGAAAAGGTAAAGTACAAGAGAGGAAAGCTCAGCAGATTCATAGACAACAACAGGATTCACAAACATTTAGTCTTTTTTTGCTTTGGTAAATTACCTTCTCATACCTCAGAATGTATCACAGAAGTCATCAAGCATGGAAATTAAGGAAATAAATTATTTTTGCATATTTCTACATATCCAAAGCCTGTATAACCTGCCCATTATGTGAAAGGGTATAATTACAATCATTCTGTCCCCTACAGCATGTGCAAGAATATAACTATCATTATTTGGAAACCTATATACAAACATGCAACTACTATAATAATGTCCACTGTGCACAATAACATAACTACTATAATACGGCCCTCTATGTACAAGAATATAACTACTATAATACTGCCCCTATGTACAAGAATATAACTACTATAATACTGCCCCCTATGTACAAGAATATAACTACTATAATACTGCTCCTATGTACAAGAATATAACTACTATAATACTGCCCTCTATGTACAAGAATATAACTATTATAATACTGCTCCTATGTACAAGAATATAACTACTATAATACTGCCCCTATGTACAAGAATATAACTACTATAATACTGCTCCTATGTACAAGAATATAACTACTATAATACTGCCCCTATGTACAAAAATATAACTACTATAATACTGCCCCTATGTACAAGAATATAACTACTATAATACTGCCCCTATATACAAGAATATAACTACTATAATACTGCCCCTATATACAAGAATATAACTACTATAATACTGCTCCTATGTACAATATAACTACTATAATACTGCCCCTATGTACAAGAATATAACTACTATAATACTGCTCCTATGTACAGGAATATTACTACTATAATACTGACCCCTATGTACAAGAATATAACTACTATAATACTGCTCCTATGTACAAGAATATAACTACTATAATACTGCCCCCTATGTACAAGAATATAACTACTAAAATACTGCTCCTATGTACAGGAATATTACTACTATAATACTGACCCTATGTACAAGAATATAACTACTATAATACTGCCCCTATGTACAAGAATATAACTACTATAATACTGCTCCTATGTACAGGAATATTACTACTATAATACTGACCCCTATGTACAAGAATATAACTACTATAATACTGCTCCTATGTACAAGAATATAACTACTATAATACTGCCCCCTATGTACAAGAATATAACTACTAAAATACTGCTCCTATGTACAGGAATATTACTACTATAATACTGACCCTATGTACAAGAATATAACTACTATAATACTGCCCCTATGTACAAGAATATAACTACTATAATACTGCCCCTATGTACAAGAATATAACTACTATAATACTGACCCCTATGTACAAGAATATAACTACTATAATACTGCCCCTCTGTACAAGAATATAACTACTAAAATACTGCTCCTATGTACAGGAATATTACTACTATAATACTGACCCCTATGTACAAGAATATAAATACTATAATACTGCTCCTATGTACAAGAATATAAATACTATAATACTGCTCCTATGTACAGGAATATAACTACTATAATACTGACCCCTATGTACAAGAATATAACTACTATAATACTGCCCCTATGTACAAGAATATAACTACTATAATACTGCCCCTATGTACAAGAATATAACTACTATAATACTGACCCCTATGTACAAGAATATTACTACCATAATACTGCCCCTATGTACAAGAATATAACTACTATAATACTGCCCCTATGTACAAGAATATAACTACTATAATACTGCTCCTATGTACAAGAATATAACTACTATAATACTGTTCCTATATACAAGAATATAACTACTATAATACTGCCCCTATGTACAAGAATATAACTAATATAATACTGCTCCTATGTACAATAATATAACTACTATAATACTGCTCCTTATGTACAAGAATATAACTACTATAATACTGTTCCTATATACAAGAATATAACTACTATAATACTGCCCCATGTACAAGAATATAACTAATATAATACTGCTCCTATGTACAATAATATAACTACTATAATACTGCCCCTATGTACAAGAATATAACTACTATAATACTGCCCCTATATACAAGAATATAACTACTATAATACTGTCCCTATGTACAAGAATATAACTACTATAATACTGCCCCTATGTACAAGAATATAACTACTATAATACTGTTCCTATATACAAGAATATAACTACTATAATACTGCCCCTATGTACAAGAATATAACTAATATAATACTGCTCCTATGTACAATAATATAACTACTATAATACTGCCCCTTATGTACAAGAATATAACTACTATAATACTGCCCCTATGTACAAGAATATAACTACTACAATACTGCCCCTATATACAAGAATATAACTACTATAATACTGTCCCTATGTACAAGAATATAACTACTATAATACTGCCCCTATGTACAAGAATATAACTACTATAATACTGCCCCTATGTACAAGAATATAACTACTATAATACTGTCCCTATGTACAAGAATATAACTACTATAATACTACTCCTATGTACAATAATATAACTACTATAATACTGCCCCTCTGTACAAGAATATAACTACTATAATGATCTTTTTATTTAAAAACTGACAACAATATATCACAGAAATATTACATTAAAATCTGATAAAATATTGTGTTGTTACATCTCATACAGAATAACATTAGCAAACATTGACAAATCCTGATACATGGATGTTCCTCCAGGTCACATTACCTGGGTAACTCTTCATATCCTTCTTTTATACAGCCTTGAGACTTTCTAGGATCTTATACCTGACAGTGTCACAGGACAGGACTTCCTTATTGATGAGCAGGCAGCACCTTGCACACCACAGGTGGTAGATGGTCACCACATTTATTATATACAGAGTGCTTCTATTATACGCCCTGAGCTCAGGTTGGAAGTCTCCGTACAGCAGCTGAACACAGGGGCGTGCTGGCTTATGAAAAGGGCGGTGGATAGTATAGTCATGAGGGCGCCATGCTCCAACCCATTCTCCGCCCCTTCCCCCGCCTATTCTCTGCCCCAACCAAAGGGGGGGTGAATGAAATGACAAAAATTATCAGTAATGTACCCCTTTCTTAACCACCACCCACATCCAGTAGTAATGCACCCCCTTTTAACCCCAACCCAGTAGTAATACACCTTTTTACCGCCACCCCATCCAAAAGTCTCTCCATGGCAACGGGCACAGCGCAGGAGCCCCGCCCACTCCCGTCATGTGACCCTCGCCACTGCTCCCGCAGCCTCTTCCCCGCCCGCCCTCTTGCCGTCTCGCGTCACCGCAGCCGCAGGTCCTTGTCCTCCGTCCAGGGCCGGCTCCAGGTTTTTATGGGCCCCGGGCGAAAGAGCCTCAGTGGGCCCCTTTAACACAGACCACGATTCATGATGCACAGATACGGCAGAGAAATATGGTGTAAGCTTTTCAGGGGATATAGCTCTGGGATCGCCGTCTTGGGGAGACGGAGTGGCATAAAGAGACCATTCACAGACAGTGGTTCTGTTAAAAACTGGCCGCAACCAGTTTTATTAAAGTCCACAGCAAACAGAACATAAATTAAAACAAAATCATAAACATAAAGCCTAGGCGTGTCCCGCCACTAATTACACTTAGATAGATTTCCCTTTCTATCCGGGTCCAGACTCTAATAGCCTGTGCCCAAAACAACACATATGTTCAGTAGTTACCAGCGTGCAGCTCACATGAGGCTCCAATGGCGTCTGAAGTCAGATCCAGACTGAGAGAGAGAGCCTCCTCTGAACTTCCAAGCAGGTACTTATGGCTGTTTAATTAAGCAGCTGTGTTCACTCTGGGCTGAACTGCAAACCTGTCCCAGATGGGAATGGAGTGAACACCGCACTGACAACCTACTTTTTATGCGCCCCAGCTAAGAAACCTGGGGGAGATATACACCCCGTCCAGTACGCACCCCTTCACTGTCTCACATATCCCCCCCCTCTTCTCCAGACCGGAGGGCTGGTTCAAAACTCCAAAGAGACAGTGAACTCTGGACAAGGCATCAGCATTACCCTGTAACTTCCCAGGTCTATGCTCCACCGAGAAATTGAACTCTTGAAGTGAAAGGAACCACCTTGTCACCCTGGCATTCCTTTCCCTATTCTGCTTCATCCATGCCAGAGGAGCATGGTCTGATTGTAATTTAAATTTTCTACCCAAGAGATAATAACGCAGGGAGTCCAGCGCCCACTTGATTGCGAGGCACTCTCGCTCCACAATGGCATAATTTTGTTCAGCCGGTGTCATTTTTCGACTTAGATACAGGACTGGGTGTTCTTCACCCTTCACGACCTGTGACAACACGGCCCCTAACCCCACATTAGAGGCATCAGTTTGAACCAAAAACTCTTCTCTAAAATTAGGGGTGACTAGAACTGGTCTTTGACACAAAGCTATTTTTAACGACAGAAATGCTTTTTCTGCCTCCGGATTCCAATTTATCATTTTTGACTTCCCCCCTTTTGTCAGGTCAGTCAATGGGGCAGCAATGGAGGCATAATTTGGTACGAATCTGCGATAGTACCCAGTGATGCCCAGAAATGCTTTGACCTGTCGTTTTGTGAGGGGTACAGGCCAGTTCCGAATTGCTTCTACCTTATCAATTTGTGGCTTGATCAGCCCCCTGCCAATGACATAGCCCAGATATTTGGCCTCTTCGAGGCCAATTGCACATTTCTCTGGGTTTATGTTCAGTCCAGCTCCGGCTATCGAGTCTACGACGGCTTGCACCCTAGCGAGGTGGCTCTCCCAATCTGAACTGAAAATTACCACATCATCCAGGTAGGCAGCCGCATAGGCTCGATGCGGGCGCAGTATCTGGTCCATAAGCCGCTGAAAGGTAGCTGGGGCTCCATGCAACCCGAAGGGCATCACCAGATACTGAAACAAACCTTCCGGGGTTGCAAAGGCCGTTTTTTCTTTCGCTTCCTCCGACAGGGGTATCTGCCAGTACCCTTTTGTCAGATCGAGGGTTGTAATATAACGGGCACCCCCTAACCTCTCGATTAGCTCGTCTACCCGTGGCATTGGGTATGCGTCAAACTTTGACACCTCGTTCAACTTTCTGAAATCATTACAGAACCTCCAGGTTCCATTAGGTTTTGGGATGAGTACAATCGGGCTACACCACTCGCTTTGGGCCTCCTCAATGACCCCGAGGTCTAACATGCGTTTAATTTCAGCAGAGACTATCTTTCTGCGGGCTTCTGGAAGTCTGTACGGTTTTATCTTGACCTTAGTACCGGGCTCGGTCTCGACATGGTGTTTTATTAGAGAAGTCCGGCCGGGCAAATCAGAAAATTTTTTCTGATTTTTCTGCAGAAACTCCCGCACTTCCTGTTTTTGGTGCACGGACAACGTCTCTCCCATGGTCACAGGAGGTAGAGATGGTTTTACCCCTTTCTCTACTTCACCCGAGGCCAACAATGCCTCTCTGTCCCTCCAGGGCTTGATCAGATTGATATGATATACCTGGTAGGGCTTCCGTCTCCCGGGTTGGTGTACTTTGTAAGTAACCTCGCTCACTTTTTGTACGACCTCGTATGGACCATGCCACTTGGCCAAAAACTTACTTTCCACCGTGGGAATTAGAATTAGGACTCGATCCCCGGGGTTGAAAGACCTAATTTTTGCTGACCGATTATAGACTCTGCTTTGAGCTTCTTGGGCTCTCTGCAGATGATTCTTCACCAATGGCATAATTTTAGCCATCCTCTCTTGCATCTGGGCAATATGCTCTATAACACTCTTGTATGGAGTTGTCTCGGTTTCCAAACCTCCTTGGCTATGTCCAGCAAGCCCCGCGGATGCCGACCATACACCAACTCAAAGGGAGAAAATCCCGTAGAGGCCTGGGGAACCTCTCTGACCGAAAACAATAAGTAGGGTAACAGGTAGTCCCAGTCCCTCCCATCTTTCTCTACTGCTTTCTTTAACATATGTTTTAATGTTTTATTAAAACGTTCAACCAACCCATCCTCTGGGGTGATACACAGATGTCCGAATGTGCGAGATTTTAAGCAACTTACACAGTTCCTTCATCACTTTGGACATAAAAGGTGTGCCTTGGTCCGTGAGGATCTCTTTAGGAATTCCTGTCCTGGAAAACATATGAAAAAGTTCCCTTGCAATATTTTTAGATGCCATATTTCTTAAAGGGACCGCCTCGGGGTACCGGGTTGCATAATCAAGGACAACTAAGATGTATTGGTGTCCCCTGGCTGATTTTACAATAGGACCTACCAAGTCCATTGCTACCCTTTCAAAGGGTATTTCTATAACCGGCAGCGGGATTAATGGACTCCGGAAGTGAGACACCGGAGCATTTATCTGACACGAGGGGCAGGTTTTACAATAATCCTCCACATCTCGATAAACCCCGGGCCAGTAAAACCTCTGAAGAATTCTTTCCTGGGTTTTGTCCATCCCCAGGTGCCCACCCAGCACGTGGTTATGGGACAAACCTAACACCATACTTCTATATGGCTTAGGTACTAGGAGCTGACTCACGGCCTCTCCCTTTACTTTAGTGACCCTATATAGCAGGTCATTGTTCATGGCAAAATGGGGAAATTTTTCATCAGAGCCGGGCTCTTGTGGGATCTCATTCAGAACAGTTATATTCTCCCTGGCATGTTTAAGAGTGGGGTCTTGCAATTGCTCACTCCCAAAATTGCCACGGGACACCGGTAGGTCAGGGACATTCTGTTCTAGAGAAACATCCTCCTCCCCCAACATCACCTGAAATGGAAATTCATTTTTTTTACAGTCATCATCATTATCAATATCATTATCGTGATTACTATCAGCATCAGCATCATTATCATGGTCATCATCATTATCATGATCATCATCATTATCATGGTCATCATTATCACATAAGTTTAACGGCCCACTAGCCTTGTGTTCGCCCCTCGGGACTGCGCACCCTCAGTAGGAGCTTCATCACACTGTCCAGCAGAAACATTTTTTTTCCAAAGACCCCAAAACAGGGGAAAGTCACGACCCAATATGGCGGGATGCATCAAGTTCTTCACTACCCCCACTTCATATGAGATCTCCCCAAGTTTTGTGACGAAGTCTGAGGAGGTTACTGGGTAGACTTTGACGTCTCCATGTATGCACACCACGCTTAGGTACTTATCTGTAACGAAGTCCCCATCAGCCAGACTAGCATGTATCAGAGTCACTCGACTTCCTGAGTCGAGTAGGGCCTGTACTGGGCACCCATTTATCACGACCTGACACAGCTGTGGGCCAGTCTCCTCGACTAGGGTGGCCACGCACACGGGCTCGGCGAGGAACGAGAGAGACTGTCCAGCGTCACAGTCCATAGGTTCCCCACTAGTGGACAATTGGCTGAAATATGACCTTGTTCACGGCATCTCCAACACTGTCTCAGGTCAGGGTGTTCAGACGGGGAGACCTTCCTAGGTCTGGGTTCTCCTGGTAGGTAAGTATCACCCTTCCGCTCATACATGTCCCCTCGGGGCTGACCCGGACTATCAACAGCCCCCCTTGCCCCCACAGCTGGAACCCTCTTACCGGGAGATGACGGAGGCCGGGTATTCCGAACTGATGATCGCTCGGAAGGCTGGTCACGTAGATAGTCTTTGGTGGCGAAATACCTTTCTATTAGGCTGACCAGTTGATCGGCATCTTTGGGGTCTCCCTGTCCGACCCAGAGCTGGACCTCAAGGGGAAGGGCCCAGATGTACCGGTCCAGCACCACCTTTTCAACCATTTGGGCAGGGGTGCTGACGTCAGGTTCCAACCACTTCTTTACCAAAGAAATCAAGTCATACATTTGTGAGCGAGCAGGCTTGTCTCGCCTGTATCTCCAGTTATGGACTCTCCTGGCACGGACTGCCCTCATCACACCCAGGCGGGCAAGAATCTCCGCTTTCAACTTAGTATAGTTTTTGCTGTCCTGCTCGCTGAGGTCAAAATAGGCTTTTTGGGGTTCCCCAGTCAAATAGGGCGCGACCACCATAGCCCATTCAGATTGTGGCAGATTCTCCTTCTCTGCCAGTCTCTCAAATACAGCCAGATATGCCTCCACATTGTCATGAGGCGTCATCTTCTGCAGAGTCTGTTTTACCGCCTTCTTTACAGCGGATAATGCCGGTAACCCGGCGTCTTCATTCGGGGACGAGGTGCTAGGAGTTTTTTTTAGTGCTGCAAGCTGCTCCAGTAACAACCGGTTGGTTTCCTGCTGTTGCTGCTGGCTCTGCTGGGCCTCTAGGTGTTGTTGCTGCATGGCCTGCTGTTGCTGCTGCATGCTCTGCTGTTGTTGCTGCATGGCCTGCTGTTGCTGCTGCATGCTCTGCTGTTGTTGCTGCATGGCCTGCTGATGTTGCTGCTGCATGGCCTGCTGGTTCTGGGCCAGCTGCTTAATGAGCTCCTCCATACTGCCGGACATCTTGGGCTGGCTGACAGCCTTCACCCAAGACATATACACTCCACAGTCTTCTCCACAATAAGTTCAGTTTTGCGGTGCAGACACCTTTTTTTTTTTTTTCAAAGTCTTCAGCCACTGTGCTGCCCCAGCATTCAAGCACCAATTGTAAGCTTTTCAGGGGATCTGCTCTGGGATCGCCGTCTTGGGGAGACGGAGTGGCATAAAGAGACCATTCACAGACAGTGGTTCTGTTAAAAACTGGCCGCAACCAGTTTTATTAAAGTCCACAGCAAACAGAACATAAATTAAAACAAAATCATAAACATAAATCCTAGGCGTGTCCCGCCACTAATTACACTTAGATAGATTTCCCTTTCTATCCGGGTCCAGACTCTAATAGCCTGTGCCCAAAACAACACATATGTTCAGTAGTTACCAGCGTGCAGCTCACATGAGGCTCCAATGGCGTCTGAAGTCAGATCCAGACTGAGAGAGAGAGCCTCCTCTGAACTTCCAAGCAGGTACTTATGGCTGTTTAATTAAGCAGCTGTGTTCACTCTGGGCTGAACTGCAAACCTGTCCCAGATGGGAATGGAGTGAACACCGCACTGACAACCTACTTTTTATGCGCCCCAGCTAAGAAACCTGGGGGAGATATACACCCCGTCCAGTACGCACCCCTTCACTGTCTCACAATGGGTATAGTACAATGCCAAATACTTCACTTCTTCCATTACATGAGTGATATCTATTGTAAATTGTACAATAGCTCAAAAACCGCCAAATCCTCACAGCGCACAGTACAGACCGGACAGTACAGTCCTCCATACAATATTATGGGCACCACAGTCTCCCCCTCATCACCCATATAATACCCCATGCAGGATGTCACCCCCCATATACTGCTCCATACAGAATCCTGGACCCAAAATAATGCTCCATACAGAATACTGGACCCAATATAATGCTCCATACAGGATACTGGTCCCCATATAATGCTCCATACAGGATACTGGTCCCCATATAATGCTCCATACAGGATACTGGTCCCCATATAATGCTCCATACAAAATATGGAGCTCTCCTCTGCGCTGTACTGCGTTCTGCACTGTTACAGCTCAGGAAAGGGCGCTGTGGAAAGACTCCCCATTATCATCATGATTGCCTCCCCATCATCATCAATGCCTGCCCATCATCATCTCCTCCCCATCATCATCAATGTCTGCCCATCATCATCTTCTCCCCATCATCAATGCCTGCCCATTATCATCATCTTCTCCCCATCATCATCAATGCCTCCCCATTATCAGCAATGCCTGCCCATCATCATCTCCTCCCCATCATCATCAATGCCTGCCCATCATTATCATCTTCTCCCCATCATCATCAATGCCTCCCCATTATCAGCAATGCCTGCCCATCATCATCTCCTCCCCATCATCATCAATGTCTGCCCATCATCATCTTCTCCCCATCATCAATGCCTGCCCATTATCATCATCTTCTCCCCATCATCATCAATGCCTCCCCATTATCAGCAATGCCTGCCCATCATCATCTTCTCACCATCATCAATGCCTCCCCATTATCAGCAATGCCTGCCCATCATCATCTTCTCCCCATCATCAATGCCTCCCCATTATCAGCAATGCCTGCCCATCATCATCTTCTCCCCATCATCAATGCCTCCCCATTATCAGCAATCCCTGCCCATCATCACACACAGACAGCACACAAGCACTCTCTCACATACATACATACACCACACACACACATACATACACACACAAAGCACCGCACTACATACACACACACAGAGACACACACACAGAGACGTCTTACCTGTTCAGCGCCCCCGCGCTCTGTGCCACAGCCGGCCGCTGAATGATGACGTCATTCAGCGGCCGGCTGTGAGAGGAAGCGCCGGCGCCCCCTGGAGCCCGGAGCTGCGGCAGCGGAGGCACGGGAGAGGTAAGTATTGTTGCCACTTGCCAGCTGCTGCCAGGGCCCTGAGCAGGCGGGGGGGGCCCAGTGGCGGCGCTGACACCGCTCTCCGCGCGGGGGTGCCAGACTGCGAGTGGGCCCCCCTGCCTGCTCAGGGCCCCGGCACTGGCCCGGGTGTGCCGGGTGCTGACGCCGGCCCTGCCTTCGTCCTGCGGCGGATGGAGCGCCCACCCCGGATCGGATTCGGAGGCGCCGGCCGACTCCGAGGGCGCACCGGGACACGTCCCGGTGTCCCGGTGGGCCAGCACGCCCCTGGCTGAACATACGACTGTCCCACCAGGTGTGGTAACTTTAGGGACAAGGACACAGACTCCCATACCTGTATACTAAAGGGACACTAACAGCAGATGGTCCATCGTCTCCAGTATATGGGGGCACTCTTCTCTGGGACAGGATCTGTCTGATACATTTCTGCACTTTAGATTATCTCTAACATACATTTTACCATGGAGCGCCAGCCACGCTACGTCTCTCATATGAGGGGGAACTCTGGGATCTAGCACGTTTTTTGCAGCCTGTTTTACATCTAGACTCGGAGCACCCCTCAGTTGTACCTGGACACTGAAGTGAGATGACAGGACATTCTTATACAGCTCCTTCCTACTGAGCTGCTTGACATCATCATACAGGATCCTCCATCTGACGACCTTACTTATTATGTTGACACCATACCAAGAAACATTATTCTTCAGTTGTCATGAGAGTTTCTTGATGGGGTCCCCTACCGACCACACAGACACAAACTGCTGGATCTGGCTCTTAAACAAACAAGACCATGGTGCCTTCTCTGAATTCTTACAAAATGAAAAATTCTTCATAAGAAACAAAAGATTAAAGAAGAGCTCTGGACAAGGCATGGAGAGACCACCATCCTTATGAGGGAGGTAGACAATGTTTCTCCTGACCACATTCACTCTGTTACCCTACAAGAAGTGAAAGAAGACATTGGTAAGTCTGGGGAGCAACGTATCTGGCACCGGGAACACCACACTAATATAGAGGAAGAGCGGGAGCAGGAAGGTCTTCAGCAGGTGGATCTTCTCCAGATACGTCAGCTTCCAATGTCTCCAGCTCTGCACCTTCCGCTCACACACCACCAGCTTCTCCTCCCAATTCACCTTCCCATCATCTACAGCACCAAACACAACTCCCAGAATCTTTATCTGACCCTGAACTGTTCTGAAGGGCACAGAAAAGACATCACGGTCACTCCCCAGCCACAGGGCCTCGCTCTTCTCCATGTTCACAGAGGAGTTAGATACATTGGAGAAGGCTGTGATCTCCTGCTGTAGAGCCGCACAGTCATCTCTAGAAGACACCACAACCGACACATCATCCGCATAGGCACAGAACTTTACCTCCTCCACCACACCTCAGCCCTGTAAAATCTCTATGATCCTGCACTTTTCTGAGGAAAGGATCAAGACTGAAGACATTATTATTATTCATTTTTATAGTAAGAGGGGGCGAATATAGACAAGTACAATAAATATGAGTACCGTATTTTTCGGACCATAAGACGCACTTTTTTCCTCAAAAATTTTTGGGGAAAATGGGGGTGCGTCTTATGGTCGCAACATACCGAAAAGTCCGGTGGTGGCGGCGCTCCCAATGCAGCTTTGCTGCGATGCGGTGGTGGTGTCGGGGCAGCAGCAGGGCTCTGTGCTGCGTCAGGGGCTCCGCCGGCATTTCGTCCTAGCCGGAAAGCCCCCCACAGCTGCGACGCGGTCCTGGGCTGAAGAATGGCCGCCAGGGGCCTCCGGTAGCGGTCCCGATGCAGCCTGTGGTGCGGTGGTGGTGTCCGGGCAGCAGCGGGGCTCTGGGCTGCATGGGGGGCTCCGCCGGCATTTCGTCCTAGCCGGAAAGCCCCCCACAGCTGCGACACGGTGCTGGGCTGAAGAATGGCCGCCAGGGGCCTCCGGTGGCGGTCCCGATGCAGCCTGTGGTGCGGTGGTGGTGTCCGGGCAGCAGCGGGGCTCTGGGCTGCATGGGGGGCTCCGCCGGCATTTCGTCCTAGCCGGAAAGCCCCCCGCAGCTGCGACGCGGTGCTGGGCTGAAGAATGGTCGCCAGGGGCCTCCAGCAAGATGGCCGCCGCATACTCTCATTCAAATTTCGGCAACGAGATCTCTTCCCGAGATCTCGTCTCCCGAGATCTCAGACCCAAGATCATCGGTCCCTATGAGATCATTGAGGTAATTAACCCAGTGGCGTATCATCTTCGCCTCCCCCCCGCTTTGAAACTCCATAACGTTTTCCATAGATCCTTGCTTAAACCCTTTGGATCGGTAGTAGAAGATGCAGTTGCTGTTCCCTCCCCAGTCTTAATTGATGGGCACATGGAATTTGAGGTACAACATATTGTAGACTCCCGACGGTCTCGGGGGTCTTTACAGTACCTGGTGCATTGGAGGGGTACGGTCCTGAGGACCAGTCTTGGGTGCCGTCTTGTTCGGGCATTCCATGCTCGGAATCCTGGGAAACCTGGGGGTCCAGAGGCCCCCCATTAAGAAGGGGTACTGTCATGGTTTACTGGTTTCCAGGGCCAGGTAGTCGTGGGGTTTACTCGGTTGGCCTCTTTCTGGGTCCTGGGAGGCTTTTTATAGCCTCACTGTGAGGCCAATCTTTGTCGTTTATACTCTGACCTTTGGCTGAGTGTGTCTGACCCTGTGCCTGTGCCTGTGCCAGTGCTTTGTGCCCATGCTACATTTCGTCTGTCTGGTTCTGATTTGGCTGTGTCCCTGTTACAAGTTTTGCCTGACCCTTTTGTACTGTTTTGCCCTCTCTGTGTATGACCTCTTGGCTATGTTCTGATTATTCTCTGCCTGCTCCTCTTGTACTGCGTTGCTCTCTCTGTGTATGACCTGGCTATCCTGACTATCCGTTCTGTCTATGCCCCTTGGTAATTTTATTTCGTAGTTACCCTTCTAAGAGTTTTCTTCCATCTCCTAGTTCTCCTGAGCTTAGGCCACGCCCCTAGGCAGTCTCATGCTTCAGGTCCTCTGGCCTGAAGCATTCTTTAGCTGTTCCTGCTTCCTCTGAGAGACCTGTGGTCGGCTCCACCCCTTGGCAGTCACGTGCTTCAGGTCCTGGTTCTCTGAAACACACGTCTTCCCTGCTACTGCCTCGCTCCACAGGTATCTTTTGGGGCACAGTTTGTTTACTCAGGACACGCGCACTAGCTCAGTGAGCAAGTGCAGTGCGGTGTCCCTGACATTATAAACGACCGTTACAGTTTTTCTGAGGGGGGAGATTTAGGAGTGTTATCCCCATGGATCCCATGCAGGTATTAGCGGATCAGGTGAAACATCTGACGCAAAGGTTCCAGGAGTTGAATGTTGAGCAGCGCATGATGGCTCAGACCCAGCAGCAGCTGGTAGATACCGTACAGGGGGCTGTCGCTGCGGAGTCTCTAGGTACTGGTGGTAGGGATGTGTCGTTAGTATCTCCTGAATCTCCAGTTAAACTGCCCGACTACTTCTCAGGGAATAAAAATTAGCTCAGAGCCTTCAGGGAGGGATGTAAACTTTTTTTCTCTCTGGGGCCTCGCTCTTCTGGGGATGAGTTCCAGAGGGTGGGGTTCATTATTTCCCTACTTCGGGGGGCCCTACAAGCCTGGGCTTTTTCTCTCTCTCCTTCTGCTCCTGAGAGGATGACTGTTGATGCGTTTTTTTCATGCCCTGGGCCGCATCTATGATGAGCCTGACAGAGTCCGTATGGCTGAGGACATGGTAATGAGGGTAGACATTCAGCCGAGTGGATCTGTTCGGAGTTCCGACGTTGGGCAGCGGAGGTCTCCTTGAATGATGCCGCCCTTCGAGGGCTTTTCCGCAGAGGCCTGTCTGAATGTCTCCATGACGCCCTGGCCCTTCATCCTCCACCTGATACTTTGGAGGACGCCATAACCCAGGCCGTACAAATGGACCGCAGGCTGCGCGCCAGGGGTGTCATGCAGTGTGAAACCTCACTGTTTGCTGGCAGCAAAGAGACTGGGGCCACTACTGAGGTCATGGACATTGGCATCACCTCGCTAAAAGAGAAGGAGAGAAGACATCGCTGGAGTATTTTCTATTGTGGAAAGTCCGGACATTGGAGAAAAGATTGCCCCTCCTTTACGTAATCCTCTAAGACGACGGAAAACTACTAGGTCTGGGTAACGGTCGAGGAGGCTGCACAGACCTTCAGGTACTATATTCATCATGTCTTAAAGTCGTGTTAAAGGTGGAACTGTTGGTAGACAACTATCGTTTTTTCTCGACAGCATTGGTGGACAGCGGTTCGTCTCTCAACCTGGTCAGTTCCTGTGTCGTCTCCCAACATAAGATAGGGACAGTCAGGCTGGAAACATCCCTTAAAATTGTTGCCATCGACTCTTCCCCTCTTACCCGAACAGGGATCCTTTATGTTTCCAAAAGGTTTTCTTTGCAGGTCGGTTCTTCCCACAAGGAAGAGATGGAATATTTTGTTATGGACAAATTGCCCACTGGGCTAGTGCTGGGCATGCCATGGCTTCAATGCCACAACCCGGTGATTGACTGGGAATCAGGGGAGATTATTAAATGGGGATCCCAATGTGTCAACTGTTGCCATAAACCTGTTTGTTATCTGAAACTTGCAAAACCTGTCTCTGTGTCTTCTATTAGTCTGGAGGGTATTCTGGAGTACATGAAAGACTTTGAGGATGTGTTCTCTGAAAGTGAGGCTGAGGCGCTGCCCCCGCATAGATCATTTGACTGTGCTATTGATCTTATCCCTGGAGCAAAATCGCCCAAGGCCCATCTGTTTAATTTGTCAGGCCCGGAGTGCCTGGCTATGAAGAAATACATCGCTGAAAGTCTTCGTAAGGGGCATATTAGGCCCTCAGTGTCCCCAGTAGCTGCGGGGTTCTTCTTTGTTAAAAAGAAGGATGGCGGTCTACGTCCCTGCCTCGACTTTCGAGAACTTAATAAAATCACAGTCAGGAATACATACCCCCTGCCTCTGATTCCTGATCTCTGTAACCAGCTCTCTGGGGCCAAGTGGTTTTCAAAATTGGACCTCAGGGGGGCTTATAATTTGATAAGAGTACGGGAAGGGGATGAGTGGAAAACTACTTTTCTTACTTCTGAGGGGTTATTTGAGAATCTGGTGTTGCCGTTCGGTCTCACCAATGCTCCAGCTGTGTTTCAAAATTTCATTAATGTAGTTTTTTCGGACATCTTTGGCCGTTTTGTTGTGATCTACTTGGATGATATACTGATATATTCCTCTGACAGACATTCTTATTTATCACATTTATTTGTTAAGCTGGAGAAATGTTCTTTCTTCATTCAAGAGCTATCATTTTTGGCTCTCATAATCTCTCCACACGGGTTTCGTATGGATCCCAAGAAGATGCAAGCCATTATGGAGTGGGTCCAGCCTCGGGACATTAGAGGACTCCAGCGCTTCTTGGGATTCGCAAATTACTATTGCAGGTTTATCAAAAGGTTTTTCTCAGATTGTGAAACCCCTCACGGATCTCACACGTAAAGAGGCTGATGTTAGGAACTGGTCCCTGTCAGCCAAACAATCTTTTTTAACTTTGAAAAATTGTTTCACATCCGCTCCTGTTCTGGTTCAGCCTGACTCATCCAAGCCGTTTGTGGTTGAAGTTGATCCTTCGGAGGTTGGGGTGGGGGCAGTATTGTCACAGGGACCTACTTCTCTAACTAACCTCAATCCTTGTGCCTATTTATCGAAAAAAAATTCTCAGGCTGAGAGAAATTATGATGTTGGTAATAGAGAACTCTTAGCAATCAAGTTGGCGTTTGGGGAATGGAGGCATTTTTTGGAGGGGGCGGCTCACTCTATCACGGTCATCACCGACCACAAAAACCTATCTTTTCCAGATTTCAATTTTCTATAACTTTTCGTCCAGGGTCTAAAAACGTGAAAGCTGCTGCTTTATCACGTAGTTTTGAGCCGCTATCCGCCCCTGATCCGCCGTCCCCCATTCTTCAACCCAATATCGTTATAGCTGAAGTGTCGTCAGAATTGGAGCGGGAGATTGTGGGGGCTCAATCTTTAGATCCAAGGTCCAAACCCGAAAACAAATTGTTTGTTCCTCAGCAGTTATGCACCAAGCTCCTGCTTGAGTTCCATGATTCAAAACTGAGTGCTCACCCAGGCATTTCTGCCACACGAGAGGCAGTGGCTAGAGTCTTTTGGTGGCCTTTGATGGCTTCGGATATTAAGAAGCATGTTGCTGCGTGTGGGGTATGCGCCCGTTCTAAGAGCTCTCATTGCCGGCCGGCCAGGGAATTGGTGCCTTTGCCAATTCCAGGAATGCCATGGACCCACTTGTCCATGAACTTCATTACCTACCTTCCTTCTTCTCGGGTAACATGGTTATCTGGGTAGTCGTGGACAGGTTTTCTAAGTTAGCGCATTTTGTACCTATGGCAAGTCTACCTTCTGCAGAGACTCTCGCTAAGCATTTCCTCGCACAGATTGCACGGTTACATGGGGTACCTATAAATATTGTATCTGGCAGAGGGGCACAATTTGTTGCCAAGTTTTGGCGGGCTTTTTGCAAAAGGTTGGGGATATCTTTGGCCTTTTCCTCAGCCTACCACCCAGAGAGTAACGGGCAGACGGAGTGCACCAACCAGTCGCTTGAACAAATTCTTCGATGTTTGACTTCTGCTTTGCAAAGTGACTGATGTGATGCCCTACCGTTAGCGGAGTTCGCCTTCAACAACCGTACCAATCAATCTACCGGTAGGTCACCATTTTTTATTAATTATGCTTTGAACCCTCATTTTGGTGAATTCTCACGTTTAGATTCGGGCTTTCCAGGAGCCGAAGACTGTCAACCGAATCAGGGATCTGTGGTCAAAAGTTCGGTTAAATATGTTCAGGGCTCAGGAGACTTATAAGCGTTTTGCAGATAAAAAAGGGACCCTGCTCAGGTGTTGCAGTGTGGGGACAAGGTGTGGCTCTCCACACGAAACATACAGTTGGGTCCATATATATTTGGACAGAGGCAACATTTATCTAATTTTGGTTCTAGACATTACCACAATGAATTCTAAACAAAACAATTCAGATGCAGTTGAAGTTCAGACTTTCAGCTTTCATTTGAGGGTATCCACATTAAAATTGGATGAAGGGTTTAGGAGTTTCAGCTTATTAACATGTGCCACCCTGTTTTTAAAGGGACCAAAAGTAATTGGACAGATTAAATAATTGTAAATAAAATGATAATTTCTAGTACTTGGTTGAAAACCCTTTGTTGGCAATGACTGCCTGAAGTCTTGAACTCATGGACATCACCAGACGCTGTGTTTCCTCCTTTTTGATGCTCTGCCAGGCCTTCACTGCGGTGGTTTTCAGTTGCTGTTTGTTTGTGGGCCTTTCTGTCTGAAGTTTAGTCTTTAACAAGTGAAATCCATGCTCAATTGGGTTGATATCAGGTGACTGACTTGGCCATTCAAGAATATTCCACTTCTTTGCCTTAATAAACTCCTGGGTTGCTTTGGCTTTATGTTTTGGGTCATTGTCCATCTGTAGTATGAAACGACGACCAATCAGTTTGGCTGTATTTGGCTGGATCTGAGCACACAGTATGGCTCTGAATACCTCAGAATTCATTCGGCTGCTTCTGTCCTGTGTCACATCATCAATAAACACTAGTGACCCAGTGCCACTGGCGGCCATGCATGCCAAAGCCACCACACTGCCTCCGCCGTGTTTTACAGATGATGTGGTATGCTTTGGATCATGAGCTGTACCACGCCTTCGCCATACTTTTCTCTTTCCATCATTCTGGTAGAGGTTAATCTTGGTTTCATCTGTCCAAAGAATGTTCTTCCAGAGCTGTGCTCGCTTTTTTAGATGTTTTTTAGCAAAGTCCAGCCTAGCCTTTTTATTCTTGATGCTTATGAGTGGCTTGCACCGTGCAGTGAACCCTCTGTATTTACTTTCATGCAGTCTTCTCTTTAAGGTAGATTTGGATATTGATACGCCTACCTCCTGGAGAGTGTTGTTCACTTGGTTGGCTGTTGTGAAGGGGTTTCTCTTCACCATGGAGAGTATTCTGCGATCATCCACCACTGTTGTCTTCCGTGGGCGCCCAGGTCTTTTTGCATTGATGAGTTCACCAGTGCTTTCTTTCTTTCTCAGGATGTACCAAACTGTAGATTTTGCCACTCCTAATGTTGTAGCAATTTCTCAAATGGTTTTTTTCTGTTTTTGCAACTTAAGGATGGCTTGTTTCACCTGCATGGAGAGCTCCTTTGACCGCATGTTTCCTTCACAGCAAAAACTTCCAAATGCAAACACCACACCTCAAATCAACTCCAGCCCTTTTATCTGCTTAATTGAGAATGACATAACGAAGGGACTGCCCACACCTGTCCATGAAATAGCCTTGGAGTCAATTGTCCAATTACTTTTGGTCCCTTTAAAAACAAGGTGGCACATGTTAAGGAGCTGAAACTCCTAAACCCT
>JARQOD010006098.1:0-44622 GCA_033576555.1 Oophaga sylvatica | reverse complement strand
ATGTTTTTTTTCTTGACCTTTATTAGATCCGGTTTGATCAACCAAAACTAATGTTAGATCACCCCTACAAAATGAGATATTTTACAATCTTTTCCAGGGGGGGCTAACCTGTAGCTAGCCCCCCTAATTTGAAATTTGCCATTTTTGGATGGATTCTGATAATATTCGTTAGATCCTGTTTGATCAGCAAAAATTAAACGTGAGATTCCTTTCGTTCCAGAATATTGGGGGTGCAGCTGGGGGGTTAGGCACGGGTTAGCCCCCCTACTTTGAAATTTGCCGTTTTTTTGGATGGATTTGATAGTATTCGTTATGATCCGGTTTGATCAGCAAAAAATTAACGTTAGATCTTTAGTTCCCGAGATATTGGGGGTGTCACGTGGGGGGTTAGGCACGGGTTAGCCCCCCTACTTTGAAATTTGCCATTTTTTGGATGGATTCTTATAGATATTCGTTAGATCCGGTTTGATCAGCAAAAATTAACGTTAGTTCTTTAGTCCCGAGTATTGGGGGTGTCAGGTGGGGGTTAGGTATGGGTTAGCCCCCCTACTTTGAAATTTGCAATTTTTTGGATGGATTTGATAGATATTCATTAGATATGGTTTGATCAGCAAAAATTAACATTAGATCTCCTTTCGTTCCAGAGATATTTCCGATCTTTTTCTGGGGGGGCTAACCCATAGCTGTCTGAATGTAAAATCCTACAGAGACAAGTAGCGGCTGGGGAAAATCATTGTGGCGGTCTGGACTAGAAATAGGCAAATGACCCCAGTAACAGCAAACGTTGCATGTGACCATTGGATATAAGGCCTCTTTCACATGATCTTAGTTTTGTGGGTAATACGCTGTGTTTTTCACGCATGTGTATTTCACAGTGAAATGAACCCATTGAAACCGATGCGTTTATTCTCATATGTGTTATTTTCAAGCATACGCAAATGCGTGTAAAAAAAATAAAAATTACAGCATGTTCTATTTGTAGCATATTACACGATTAGCCCATTAATACAAATCACAGGGAAATTTGCGGGAAATACGCAGTGACAACGCTGCATTTTTAACGCGCGCAATACGGCATATGATCGTGTGAAAGAGGCTAAAGGTAACAATCACTAGTGCGGTCGCAGAGCGCCTGTGTAGCTAGTTTCTGCCTATCTATGGTCACTGTATAGGAGTAATTTGGTCTTTGCATGGGTTTTATTCAGTCACAGTATGGCGTATTATTTCATTATAGATTGGTGTAACTCTCATCAGAGTGGGGGCAAGTAGGAAATCTTGGTCAGTTTCCCACATTTTTTCCCAGAACTTGACCCCTGGTAGTACCTGATCTGTAATGTGAGCATGTGATGTATGGTGCTGAAGGGGTTCCCTGGGATTTCCCCAGGCTGCAGAACGCTGGTGGGGTGACATTCACCTTGCCAGGGGAAAGCTCAGGGAATCCTTACAGTGCCACAACAGAGGGATGCCGGTGAGCAGTGCTCCCCTGCACATCGTCATCCCGCTTTGCTGCAGCGGCACGGGTACTCATGGCCTCCCTTGCTGTCGGCTACTGTGGGTCTTGTTACTGCAGGGCTTGTTGTGGTTCCCTGGCGTTTCCCCGGCATAGGCACTGGAGGGGCGACGTCACCCGGCCAGCAGGGACACCGGGAACCCTGCAGTACCACATTCAGAGTTTAATTCCGGCTCAGACAAAACAGGTGTCATTTTAAGCAGTGTGAACTTAGCCTAAGTCAGCAGATAAAACTTTGATATGCCTCTATGAAATATCAAAAGTTACCTGAAAGTTAAATACAGGGCAGGAAAAGCAACAGGTGGGATAGCGGCGGAACTGAGGGACGCAGCATGATGGAGCCGCTCACATGCTCATCAGCTCCCTAAGCACTGCATGATGCCATTGAAAGCCACATGTGGAAAAACCAGGTGGGGCAATGGCTTGTAAACCCACTTAGCTCCTTTTACATTTGCATGAGTTTTATCAACCAATGTATCAACTTTTGAGTGATTTTGATGCCACCCTCTGTTTGACCCTGTGGGTGACCCTTTTCTTTGGATGTTCAGTTTCAGTATAAGAGCAGAGAAACACTCCTCGTAAGTGTGTTCACTAAATGTGAAGGTAGGTATTGATTTCCTATGTATGGCATATTTCTATGCAGGAAGGCCTGATCTACTGTGTGTAATTGTCTATCTTTATCTGTGCAGAGTGTGTGTATGGATCTGCTGATCAATGTATGCGAGATGGATGGCAGCAGGAGAATGGATGTAGAGAGCTGTGTGTTAGGAAATTAAATCCCACTTTGAGCACATAAGTGCACAATAGGAAAATGTGACAAGTAGCTGCAAACCAGTCCTTGATTCAAGCTTCAGCATTACGTTATTTGGTTGGCCCAATTTATTCATATAGGATATTAGTCATTCACACGAGTGTTGAATGCTTCACTGAAATGCTGAGAGCTGGCAGCAGAGCTGGCTCTAGTGACCACAGACCACATCACCAGCCTAATCGTGCTATTAGATAGCTGGCATGTGCCACCAGACGGCACCTGTAGTGGAGCGCACTGGTGTCATTATTCTGTGTGCCGATGTGTAGCCCAGCTTCGCAGGCACACAATGGAAAATCCAGGAAAGTGCACAGGAAGGAACAGCTAAGCTTGATATGCATTCACTGCCACTCACACTTTTAGACACGCCCACCAGGGGTATAGGAGGTGGCGACACGTAGCAGAGTCAGTCTGTTTTCCTGTCTGAGAAGAGATCAGATAGTAAGTCAAGTTTCCTGTTCAGGACAGTTGAGTCATCAGTCTAGTCTGGACTAGGAGAGAGGACTGAATCCTCGCAGAGCTAGCATAGCTCATCTGACAAAGAAGTGGAGGTATACGGGTGAAGAGCATCATCCTAGCCTAGTCAGAGCTATCCTAATCTGTACCTCAGTAGAAGCTGAAACAAGGAGGAAACTGGGAGCTGCTCAGCGAGCTCGGAAGAAGCTGACTTTCCCATCGAAGCTACAAGTGCTTATGCAAAGAGCAGAAGCAGGGCGAAGGGCACAGTGGAGAAGACATAGAGAAGTGCTTTAGGTATTGGATTGCCTGCACTAAATTGCCGGACACCGGGGTCCGAAGCGTTGCTACAGTTTCAGGCTTAGTAACAAAGAAAACCGGAGGCATCTGCACTACAGGTCGCAGAGAGCAGCCCTAAGTGTCAATACGTAACCGGAGAAGGGAAGACGGGTCTAGCCTGATCAGCAAATATCGACTTAGTTTTTCACCACCTAGAAGTTTCCCACCACAATGTTGGCCGGGCAGTACAGTATTGAGACAGCTGGAGAGATACAGAGTTAACTTCGCTTCAAGCAAGTAGGATCACATGATATGGAAGTTAAGGAGGCCTCTAACCTGCTCGGCTGCTCCCGAATGTGCACTCTCCACCCCGACCAGCTCCCGGGACCTGCCTTTAACCACCTGCAAGTAAAGGTATGGAAAGAAGCTGCCTGTGTGTGATGAATTCTTACTACACCTGCATCATCATCACCATAGACTTCCAGGGACACGTCTCACCTGTGGGAGACTTACCACCAAGCTGCCCCATAACATCCCTGTGAAAGTCCTCATAGCAGCGCTGGTTCCATTAACCAGATACCACAGGTGGGTCACGAATACCTATCCTAACAAATCCCCTGTAAATATCCCCCATCGCCACGACCGCCAGGGCCACGGACCGAGCCACCGCTACCAGTGACAACTCCCATAGACTTCCATGGGCTCGGCTCCGAGTACCCCATGCCCTGGTATCCACAATTGTGGTGCGTGGTCGCGACAACTTTGGCGTCACGAACAGGATTCGAAACTTACAAGATCGTAAGCCCTGTGTTGCCTAGATTGAAACTGTTTGCTGTATGTCATTATTGGCGCCAAAATACCGCCATCTTTACCGCAAAAATTCGCGCCCTAGGCGCTGGTGAAGAAGGGGGGCGTACCTGACAGTGAGCGCTGGTTCCCTGGCCCCGCCCCCAACTCTGACGCCGGCGGCAGGTCCTGTGAAACAGGAAGTGAACGCTCTGACATCACAGTCCAGCGACGAAGGTCCTGTCTCCACCGCTGTGCCTGCAACGAAGGTCCTGTCTCCACCGCTGTGCCTGCGACGCTGCGCCTGTGACAGAGGTAGGCTCAGATTAACCAAGGGGGCACCAATATGTCGCAGCAACCGGCTGACGGAGCGGCCCCGCCGGAGGCCCCAATAGCTCACCGCTTGGCGTCGTACCGCAGGATGGGGTGCAGGCCCCTCACCTGGTCCGGTGGTCCCGCTCATGCAGCTAACCCTCCCATACATGCTGGAGCGAAGTGGCTCCCCCAGTACAGCGGCGAGCCAGGCACCTACCAGGATTTAAACGGAAAATATGTAGCATCTTAGATATGTATTTAATGACTGAAAAGCAAAAAGCTGCGTGGTAATAGGACAGTTAGCTGGAGCGGCTGAGAGAGAGTAGAGACTTGGCCCATTCAGATCAGGAGTCGGTACCTGAAATACTCTTAAAGCTACAGGCCATCTTCGAGGACCGCACAGAAACGGATCTCCGATGGCATTTTATCAGTGCTTCCAGGGACCGGGTGACAGTATTAGGGACTACGCTGCGACTACAGGGGGCCCTGCGTGCTCTTAAACAGGCTAACCCCACAAGTCCATTGATGAGAGCCAAATGTTGAAGGAGCAATTTGTGCGGGGACTGAGGTCTCCTGAGGAAGGCAGGACTGTAAACTGGTGGGTCCTTAGATCATCCAGATGCCACTTTTGATGCTCTAAAGGACTGGCAATAAAGGGACTCGACCTCTGGAAAAGCCTGAGGTGGCAAATCAGTATCGCCCGGGTGAAGCACTCTAAAAGCCGGCCGTACCCACCTTTTCCCCGCAGGTGGCAGAAGCTACAATGCAGGTGGCGCCCCCTAGTGAGTTGGAATGTCTGCGCTCAGAAGTGCGCCAGCTGACTAAAACTTGGCCACTGTAATGGATGCCCTGCAACTGCGGGGAAAAAAAGGGAAAGGGGGAAAGATTACTTGCCGACTGTCCGGAGGATGTTCCTTGGAGAACCGGGGAAACGGAGGACGTCGCCTCACCGGGGAGGACCACGCCACCCCCAGGAGCGTCCGGGCCCCTCCTCGCGGGGTTCATCTGCTACCGCTGCAATCAAAAAGGTCATATGGCTCAGAAAGTCCTTTAAACGAGCCGATCTGGGGGTCAGAGGGCCAACACCAGGGTAGACTCATAGGCCCTTAGACTGGAACCGCAGGTTCATGGGTGGACGGCCCTACTTCCTGATTCTGGACGGGATTGCATCCCTGCACTGCTGGACACGGGACTAGGTGACCATCATACCCGACGTCCTTTACAATAAATTTTGGTCCATGGGCAGCCTCCAGCCCCGAGCCTGACTTGACAGTGTACGCTACCAATGGTTCCGTTGAAGTAATTGGAGCAAAAAGTAAATGTAAAAATGGGCAGGGTGGAGTGAAGGATCAAGGACTTTTAGTGGTAAGACTTTTAAATGAGGAAATGGTCTAAAAGTATATAGGTACAACATTATCAGTAACTGTCTGGGAGAAGTTGTGTTTTTGCTCCAACAGTCGCTGAAGTTGCCAAGCCAAGCAGGGGAGTGATCCAGAGGGGATCCGGGCCCTGATGTGCCGCAACAAGGAAGCTTACAGAAAGGTGAAATTGGTAATGTACGGGTCACAGACTCGAACCCCCTTTTAATACCCCAATGAGTGAAATGTTAATATGGTGTAGGCAGCCATAGGTTGAGGGACAGAACTACAAGCGGAGTTGAACCTCTCGCTAGAACACAGCCCACACTCATGTTGCTGGGGGTAGTGGAAGTAGTAAATGGGGAGTACCAGTACGACTTCTAACTGGGGGGACGATGAAGTAAATTTGCCAGTTATGCTACAGTTGCTAAATTACATGCCGTGTAATAATCTATCCTCACAAGAGTCCTTAGCTCCCGCAACCCGCGGGGTAATGACCCGGAAAAACCCCGGAGGGATGGTGTCAGCAACTTTTATAGGGACAGACACCACCCCCGTCCCAGAAAGGGGGGGGGATACGGTGGTACAAGAGTACGACAAGTATTAGAAAGCACCCACTTGATTTGGGGGCCCTTAAGGGAGTACAGCACAATCCCAAAAAGGAGTCACCTCCATAAGGGGTACGGCCATACCTCCAGCCCTTTCAGAAAGCAAAGGGAAAGCGCATGCATGAAGAACCGGGGTGAAAAGGGTAGTTTACCCCCCGGGGAGCCCTTTTGGTTCTAGTGAAGAAAAAGGATGGTAGCTGCGAAGTGTGTGTTATAGGCAAAAATGTATAAACATAAAAATGCATCCCCCCTTACCCCGTATGAGGAATCCTTAGGCTCTGAAAACGGCTAACTACTTTTTACCCCCCCCCTTCTAGTGGGTAGGGCCCAAAATGGCGTGGCTGAGGAGGACCGGGAGAAAACTGCTTTCCCCCCCCAAGGGATCTGCGGTTCGATGGTGCCGTTTGGTTCAGCAGTGCCCCAGGAATTTTTCCAGGGGTGATGGAGGCGTCTGGGACATCTCAATTAAAAAACTGTGTGCTGTACTTGGACGACGTATTGTGTACCTAAGAAATAGAGTCTCAAAAGCCCTGGCGGAGGTATTTGAGTTTTTGTCAGGTTTGGTAAACTAAACCTCTAAACCCCACCTCCAACAAAGGTACAGTACTTGGGACACATTGTCGTTTGGGGGGGTTTTGTGCGGACCCCGAGAAGGTCACAGCTATTCGAAAGGCCAGAGCCGAAAAAACCTAAAGGAGGTGTGTCTTTCCGGGGGCAACCCCGGTTACTACAGGAGGTTGGGGAAAAAAATTACATAAGAGGCGCGCCTCTACAGGCCCTGGTGGGGGAAAATCCCTTAAGAGCAGGAAGCCCCTTCACGGGGGTAAGAACAAGTGAGGATTCAAAAAGATGAAGAGTCCTTACGGCGATGAAATCTTCCCCCACCCAGATTACACCCCAATTTCCCCGCTATCACGATCCCCAAACAAAAGGTTAGGGGGGTTTCCCCATCAGAAAAAGAACGGCCAAAAAAAAGTCACGCATATGCCCCCAGAAAAACTCAGGCCCCAAAAAAGGGGAATCCGGAAAATTGCAGTGTCTGGGGTACGCCCGAGGATCTCGCGATTACACACTCTGATTCTCACAGCTGAGTTTTTGTTACTTTGTGTTTGGTGGGAGGGAGTTAATTTTACTAGCTCTTTGTAAGCTAGGCCAGCCTCGCCCCCGGTGTTTTTGATTATGTTCTAATTGTTTCCTTTTTTTTAGCTGCCCCTCTGCTTTTTAGTGCCGGTTTTAAAGGGGCCCTTTTGTAGTCTGCAGACTGGACGGGCTGAGAATACTTAAGCAAGGTTTTCCCTTGTTGTTTTTTCTTATAGCTTTGTTTTCTTAGACCTTAGGTGTCCCTCTGTGTGTGGTGTTGTATGTAAGATTTATTTTTTTTATTTTTTTCTTTCTTGTATGTCTTTCTGTTCATAACCGTTACCTGTTCATTCCTTTGGTGGTAAAGGGTCCTTCTTAGGACTAGATTACGGGGGGGCGGGATTGATAGGGACAGGTTTACGTGGTGGCCTGGACCTCTGTACTTTAACGTACCCCCAGGTGAGGATTAGTTAGGACCCCAGGTTAGGGTCAGCATAGACCCGGTCACCCCTACCGGAGACAGCGTTTTCGGATTCCGTATTGCCATGGACTTTGTGCAGGTAATTCTATGTTTTATATTCTATGCGCATGTTAATTGTTGTTCCCCCTTTTATATAGATTACTGTCACACAATATATATATCTGCTAACAGCGTGACTTTTTTACCGGCCTTACAAAAGTTTCTAGTGTCATGGATCCAGTGCCCCCCTGGCCCGGCCGTTGCAGGGGTTGTCCATGGAGTTTTCGAATTAAGTCCAAGGTTTTGTTTTTCCCCCCAGCAAACCCCATCTGAAAACCAAGGTTTTTCCCGGGGAGGTTTTCTGGTGGCGGGACAAAAATTTTTTTTTTCGGGAGGCATGTTTTAAAATTTAATTCGGTGCGGCCTCGGCTTGGGAGTGAAAAAAAGAGGGTGGGGGTTGTTATCTGCTTTACAAGGGGACCCTCAAAATTGGGCGTTTCATTCCTCCAGGCTCCCAGATCTCCAGTCAGTGGACATTTTTTACTGCCCTGGGTTGGTTTTTATGATCCCCCTTTCCCTTGCTGAAAAAAAGTTACGTAAAAAAAGGCAGGAAATCGTCCCCCGGGGAATTTCTTCTGAGTTCCGTGATGGGAACAGAATCAGTGGAAGCCCAGCTCTTGGAGCAGTTTTGTAAGGGGGTTTCTGACAAATTAAAAAATGTTTGGGCCCAGTATGATTCTCCCCTTATGGAGGCTGCTATGGCCCTCGCTTTGCATGGTAGACGAATTGGGGAAGACGCGGGAAAATCCGCCCCGGAGACTCACCACTACAAAATCCTTTACTGGGTTTCCCCCTGGTCTGTTCTGAGGAACCCTGCAGTTGGGAGGGACATCTTTTTTAGGAGGAATTGGGGTGCACCGCAAGCTAGAAGGGTTTCTTTTGGGGGGAGGGGGCATTTTGTTGGGGGGGTCCCCCCGGGGCCCTCTTGGCAAGGGGTTAACCGGGAGTGTGTATTTCGCCCCCAAATCCCCCTCGTTTTCGTCCCCGCGGAGGTGGTGTTGGTAAAAAAAACTGAGAGGATTTCTGTTTTTTTGTAGTGGGCGGGGCTAATCTGGTGGCGCTGGTTTTTCCCCGGTGCTGGTTGCCCGGTGTATTGGCCAAACCGGCCCTATAGTCTCAATTTTTTCTAGCCTTTCGGAAAAGGTGCTTGGAAAAACTGTTCATAACATATTTTCTTCGAGGGGGGGGAAAGGACATAAGGCAATTTTCTTGTTATGTGTTGGGGGGTTTTTCCTACTCCTTTGTTTGGGGCCCCTTGGTTGGCAAACAAACCCCAGTTTTTGTTGGAATCGGAAAGATAGCCAGTGGGGTGTTTTGCAGGATAACTGCATGAGCAGGTCAGGGGTGCGGTTGCCCCTAGGCTTTGCTCCTTTTCTGGAGGATTTGGGGAGATGTTCTCAGAGGAGGGGTGTAAAGAGTTCCTCCTCTGCGCATTGACTGCTCAATAAAGTTGCTTCTGATGCCTTATTCGACTTTCCCAGGGACCGGGGGAAGACGGATGACCCGGTTCCTATTCCTCAGGGGGGATTTTGGTGTCAGTGTTTGCTTGAGCTTGAGGGGGAGGTATTGGGGGCTCGGGGGACGCCCCGGTGGGACTTCCAGGGAGTGATAGTTCCAGATGGTTTAAAACTGAAGGTTACGGGGAACCGTTACAAAGGATGGCGATAGGGGGAGATTTTTGGTCTAGATCTGAAGGTGAACGATTAGTTTGGTTGTCTACAGGAATATAAAACTTAAAGTTTACTCCTGGAGGTTGGGTCCCAGATTCATCGGGCCGTACAGGATCAGTTCCATAATTAATCCTGGGCATTTCGTCTGGCCCCCTCCTACGTTTAAAAATTTCATAATGGTTTCACAAGTTTTATTTAAAAAAGTAGTGGCACCAGTCTACCGTCACCTCTACCTCCGCCTTCAGTGGTGGTCAATGTAACGGGGAATTTCTTGGGTCGAAAATATTGATCAGTCTCAGCGCCGACCCCTTCAGTACTTGGTTCATGGGAGGGGGTATGGGTCCTTGGGAGGACGTGGGCCCCTGGTCTGTGTTACGCAGATCGTTGGTTCGGACCTTTCACACAACTCACCCGGGCAGACCTGGCCCTGAGGGTCGGAGTCCCTCGTAGAGGGGGGGGGTACTGTCATGGGTGTATCGCCCAAGGATCGTTTCGCGATTACCCCACTTGATTCTCACGGTGAGTTGCTGTTTCTTTGTGTTTGGTAATGGGGGAGTTAATTTTATGCTCTTTGTAAGATAGGTCCAGCCTCGCCCGGCCCGCTTTTGATTATGTTCTAAATTATTCCTTCTTACCTGCCAGTCTGCTTGGTTAGGCCGGTGAAAGCATTCTGTAGTCTAGCAGACGGATCGGTTCTGAGAATATTAAGCTAAGGTTCCTTTTTTGTTTTTACTTTTTATAGCTTATAGTTTATTTGAGGACCCTTTGGTGTTCCTATGTGTGGAGTGTTGTAGTAAGACTTTATTTCGTTTTTCTTGTCTTTCTTGTTGTCTTTCTGTTTATTAACCGTTAGGTCATTCCCTTTGGTGGTAATCGGGTCCTTCTTAGGACTAGATTACAGTTGGCAGGGATTGATGGGGACGGGTTTACGTGGTGGCCTGGGGCCTCTGTACCTTTACCGTACCCCCAGGTAGAGGGATTAGTTAGGACCCCGTTTTGGGTCAGCATGCCCCCGGTCACCCTCTGCGGAGAAAAGCGTATAACGAATTCGTATTGACCCCCTGGACATTCTGTCAGGTAATTCTATGTTATCATTTTCTTGCGCATGTTATAAGTTGTTGCCCTTTTGATATAGATTACTGTCATACATTTATATACTGCTATACAGGGACACTAAAGGGGATGCCACACTAAACAAAATCGCTAACGGGATCGCTAAAAAACGTCACTATTTAGCGATCCTGTTAGCGATGCTGTTCAGTGCGGCAGCTTCCAGGACGAGCTTCCTGCTGTGATCTCGCTCGTGCTGGAATCGCTCCGGACCCTATTTCAAACGTGGCGCTCCCGCGGGTAAAGTATCTAATCGCTGTGTGGCACCTTTTCTTGCGATTTAGCGGTACTTTTGTACCGCTAAAGTCGTTAAGAAGATCGCTACGGCGATTAGCGTCGTTAACTATATCGCTAAATGCCCGGGAGCATTTAGGTATAGAAAACAATCCCGTAGCGATCTCATTAGTATGCAACGTAACGAGATCGCTAGGGGATAGTTGTGTGGCAGTACCTTTATTTTCTGTAGAGTGATTTGTTTTTCACATTTCAGTTTATTGATTCATTTGTTGCTTGGTCATTTCATTTCTATGTGAGTTTCTTTGAAGTTCTTCCTTAATTTGAACAAGTCTCCTTCTAATTGAGTAGACAGTCTTGATGGTCTCAGGGGAGAGGTGTGAAGTGTTGGGGGGAGGGCCCGGAGGTCTTCTTGTAGAGATGTGAGCATTCAAATGGCCTCTGGAGGTTGCTTTTTAAGAATTTTTGCCCCGTTCATGATATAGTAAAATGGTCTTTCAAACTGCTGCAGATTGTCCTCAGTCCCTTGCACCATGCGGTGCCAGTGTTGTACGGCTTTGGTGAGTGAGTGTGTGTCATCTTTGCTTTGTTTTTAATTTTATTGCCTGCCAGTATTGGTGTTGCACTGGAATATGTTTTACTGCTTGCACAGGGCGGTGTGCCAGCTGAGAGATGGTCTGTGTAGAATAACGGTTGGTTCTCCTTTTTTCTTCATCTTTAGTGTAATCAGAAATGGGTTTTGGATTCTCCCTCAGAAAATTTTTACTGTAGTATGACGTACGGCTCCTGTCAGGTTATATATTAGTGATATAGCTGTACAGGCTCCTGTCAGGTTTATTATGTAGATATAGATGTCGGGCCCTGTCAGGTAAAAATTACTGTAGATATAGACTGTATGGGCTCCTGTCAGGTTATATTACTGTAGATAAGACTGTATGGGCTCTATCAGGTATATATTACTGTAGATATAGACTGTACGGGCTCCTGTCAGGTTTATATTACTGTAGATATAGACTGTACTGGCTCCTGTCAGGTATATATTATGTAGATATAGACTGTATGGGTCCTGTCAGGTATATATTACTGTAGATATAGACTGTAAGGCTCCTGTCAGGTATATATTATTGTAGATATAGACTGTACGGGTCCTGTCAGGTATATATTACTGTAGATATAGACTGTATGGGCTCCTGTCAGGTATATATTACTGTAGATATAGACTGTATGGCTCCTGTCAGGTATATATTACTGTAGTTATAGACTGTATGGGATCCTGTCAGGTATATATTATTGTAGATATAGACTGTATGGGCTCCTGTCAGGTATATATTACTGTAGATATAGACTGTACGGGCTCCTGTCAGGTATATATTACTGTAGATATAGACTGTACGGGCTCCTGTCAGGTATATATTACTGTAGATATAGACTGTATGGATCCTGTCAGGTATATATTACTGTAGATATAGACTGTATGGGTCCTGTCAGGTATATATTATTGTAGATATAGACTGTACAGGCTCCTGTCAGGTATATATTACTGTAGATATAGACTGTACGGGCTCCTGTCAGGTATTATATTACTGTAGATATAGACTGTATGGGCTCCTGTCAGGTACATATTACTGTAGATATAGACTGTACTGGCTCCTGTCAGGTATATATTACTGTAGATACAGACTGTATGGGCTCCTGTCAGGTATACCGCCCACCATTCCTAGGAGTAAGAAGCACTGAAGATGAGCTCCTGAATTTCCATCACTTTATACCTTGTAATGAGCCAACTGTAAGACAAAACCTGGAAAAAAATCAACTCCGTGGGACAGAAAAGGGACCTGGACTGAGCTGGACTTTGGATTTTTATGAAAGAGGAAGAAATAGAGGATTTAAAGGACAAAGCAAGAAATCTCTTGGAGGACAGACTGCAAACAGGCAACATTCATCTGACATCCAGAGACCTGAGCATCCAAAGGTAGGACCATCCTGCAACCCCAAAACAATCTATAGACTTCCTACAATCTATCTTCTTAGAAATAAGGATTATAATTACTATATAACCACAAAATGGAAAACACAATTTAGAAGTAAATGGGCAAGGCACAGAGCTGGAGACACAGCACACCAGGGGGTCAGATATGGAGACACCACAGGGGCAGAAGAGCAGTAAAAGCAGGAAAGGAAACGCAGTGAGGGAGAATCCAGAAACCCTTATTTCTGATTACACTAAAGATGAAGAAAAAAAAGGAGAACCAACCTGTTATTCTACACAGACCAACTTTCAGCCTGGCACACCACCTGTGCAAGCAGTATAAACATATATCTAAGTGCAACATAATAATGGCCGGCAGATTAAAATTAAAAGCAAAGCAGAAGATGACACACACTCATCACCATAAGCCTGTACAACAATGGCACCGTCATGGTGCAAGGGACTGAGGAAAATCTGCAGCAGTTTGAAGACCATTTTACTGATATCAGAGAAACAGGCACAAATCCTTAAAAATTCAACCCCAGAGGCCATTTGTAATGCTCACATCTCTACAGAGACCCCCAGGGACAGCTCCTCTACCCTGTTATGTTTCGGTAGCTGAGGAGTGCAGGTAAAAAAAGGAAATACACCAGAGCAGTTGGAATCTATGGGATTGCAGTACCCTGACTAACCACCACAACTAGAGGCAGCCGTGGAGCGTTCCTACGTTGGTCCTAGACGCCTCGTCACAGCCTGAGAAACTAACTACACCTAAAGATAGAAATAGGAAAGCTATCTGCCCCGGAGCAGAACCCCAAAGATAAAGATAATAGAAAGCCCCCAAACAATGTAATGACGGTTAGACAAGAGGAAATACTGACACAGAAAGAAAATTAGTATGAGCAAACGCTGGGGCCCAAACTATCTAAATAGAAAAGGATAGGAAGGGTACTTACTGCAATCCCAGAAAACCCTGAAAAACACCAACTCTACTAATTTCAAAATCACCTGAGATCACACGACCTCTACCACCTAAATTAGCTCTCTGGTGTAACAAAATCAAAACAGCAGCCACTGAAAAAACTGGAAAAAGCAAAAGAACAAAACTCAGTGGCTGAACTAAACTGAGAAGGCAGAAGCCCCCGGAGGGGACCCAGAAGGCCCCAAAGAAGTGCAGGACAAAATGCAAAAATATAGCACAAACACAAAAGAAGAAAAAGACTTATCTGGAAGCAGGAGATGCAGACACGACACAGCAGGCTACAAGGGAAACTGGAATGAAGGATTCAGACCAGAACAATTGGTCACCGGCAACCCTGATGGGAAAATGACTCCCTTATATAAGACCAGTCAGTAACACCTGATTCCCAGTCCTCACAATCTTCACTAGTACCGCTTGTAACCACCAGAGGGAGCCTCTGTTCAGAACTCATCTCAAACCCGTTCACAACAGTACCCCCCCTTGAGGAGGGGTCACCGAACCCTCATTTGAGCAACCAGGTCGGTCAGGATGAGTTCTATGATACGCACGGATAAGTCTCCTAGCATGGATGTCCGAAGCAAACACCCAAGAATTGTCTTCCTGACCATAACCTCTCCATTTAAACCCAAATACTGGAGTTTCCGTCTAGAAAAACGAGAATCCAATATTTTTCTAACCACATACTCCAGATTGCCCTAAACCAAAACAGGGTCAGGAGGCACAGCAGCAGGAACCACTGGCTCAACAAACCTCTTCAACAAGGACTTGTGGAACACTTTATGGATCTTAAATGTCCCTGGAAGAAGCAAACGAAAAGAAACAGGATTAATAATCTCCATGATCTTATAAGGTCCAATGAACCTAGGCTTAAATTTAGGAGATGCTACTCTCATAGGAATATTCTTTGAGGACAACCAGACCAAGTCCCCCACTTTAAACCGAGGACCATCAGTCCTATGCCGGTTAGCAAACCGCTGGGCCTTCTCCTGAGAGAGGGGACAACCTCTCCACTACCTGGTCCCAAATCTGTTGCATACGCTCCACAACAGTGTCAACCCCTGGACAGACAGAAGCCTCCGTCTGTCCTGAAGAAAATCGAGGGTGAAACCCAGAATTACAGAAGAACGGAGACATCAGAGTGGCAGAGCTAGCCCTATTATTAAGAGCAAACTCAGCCAAAGGCAAAAAAGAGACCCAGTCATCCTGATCAGCAGACACAAAGCATCTAAGATAAGTCTCCAATGTCTGGTTTTTTCTCTCAGTTTGACCATTGGTCTGAGGATGAAATGCCGAGGAGAAAGACAATTGAACACCCAGTTTAGAACAAAAAGTCCTCCAAAATCTGGAAACAAACTGGACTCCTCTGTCAGACACAATGTTCTCAGGAATGCCGTGTAAACGAACCACGTGCTGAAGGAACAACGGCACCAATTCAGAGGAGGAAGGCAACTTAGGTAATGGCACAAGATGTATCATTTTGGAAAACCTATCACAAATTACCCAGATGGTGGTCATTCTCTGAGAAACAGGAAGATCGGAAATGAAATCCATAGAGATATGGGTCCATGGTCTCTTGGGCACAGGCAATGGCATCAATAAACCACTAGAGCGAGAGCAAGGCTTGGAGCGAGAGCAAGTCCCGCAGGACTGCACAAATTCCCTGACATCACGAGACAAGGTAGGCCACCAAAAGGACCGACTAACCAAGTCTCTGGTACCAAAAATTCCGGGATGCCCAGCCAATGCGGAACAATGAATCTCAGACATCACACTCTTTTTCCATTGGTCCGGGACAAACAATTTTCCAACAGGGCAGCGCTCGGGCCTATCCTCCTGACACCCCTCCAGAGCAAGTCTCAAATTGGGCGAGATGGCGGAAAGAACTACACCCTCTTTCAAAATAACAGAAGGATCAGATAACTCAGGAGAGTCCGCAAGGAAACTCCTCGAGAGGGCATCCGCCTTAACATTCTTAGTGCCAGGAAGAAAGGAAACCACAAAATTAAAACGTGTGAAAAACAAGGCCCACCTGGCCTGTCTAGGATTGAGTCGCTTGGCAGATTCCAGATAGACCAGATTCTTATGGTCCGTAAGGACCACCACCTGATGTTTGGCTCCCTCCAGCCAATGTCTCCACTCTTCAAAAGCCCACTTCATGGCCAATAACTCCCGATTACCCACGTCATAATTACGTTCAGTAGGAGAAAATTTTCGAGAGAAAAAGGCACAAGGGTTACTTTTAGAGGTCTCTGGATCTTTTTGGGACAAAACGGCACCTGCCCCAATTTCAGAGGCATCAACCTCCACCTGAAATGGCAGAGAAACATCAGGCTGTCGTAGAACAGGAGCAGAAGTGAATCTCTGCTTAAGTTCCTGAAATGCAGAGACTGCCTCAGGAGGCCAATTCACCACATCAGAACCCTTTCTGGTCAAATCAGTTAATGGTTTAACAATAACCGAGAAATTACCAATAAATTTACGATAAAAATTGGCAAAACCCAAAAATCTCTGAAGAGCCTTTAATGAAGTAGGTTGGACCCAATCACAGATGGCCTGAACCTTGACCGGGTCCATTTCAATAACAGATGGGGACAAAATGAATCCCAGAAATGAGATCCTCTGTACGCCAAAAAGACACTTTGATCCCTTCACATACAGAGCATTCTCTCTCAAAATCTGGAACACAGTTCGAACATGTTTCACATGAGAGTCCCAGTCATTAGAAAAAAATCAAGATATCATCCAAATAAACAATCAGAAATTTGTCCACAAAATCCCTGAAAATGTCATTCATGAAGGACTGGAAGACGGAAGGAGCATTAGTGAGCCCAAAGGGCATCACTAGGTACTCAAAATGCCCTTCAGGGGTATTGAATGCCGTCTTCCATTCATCCCGTGCTTAATGCGAATAAGGTTATACGCCCCCTGAGGTCAAGCTTGGTAAACCAAGTAGCATTTTTCACCCTGGAAAACAGGTCAGAAATCAAGGGTAACGGGTATTGATATTTCACAGTAATATTGTTCAAGAGACGATAATCAATACACGGCCTTAATGAACCATCTTTTTTGGCCACAAAGAAAAAACCGGCACCTAAGGGTGAAGAGGATGGTCTGATATGACCCTTCTCCAATGATTCCTTGATATAAGACCGCATAGCGTCATGTTCAGGTACAGACAAGTTAAAAAGGCAACCTTTAGGGAATTTACTACCCGGCACTAATTCAATAGCGCAGTCATAGCTCCTATGGGGAGGCAAGGATGCAGATTTACTTTCGCTAAACACATCAGAAAAATCAAACAAAAAGTCAGGAACATCCTGAGCCTGGGGGAGGCAGAAAAAACAGGAGTGTTGGTATCAACACATTGGCAGCCCCAACTGGCCACAGACACAGACTTCCAATCCAAAACAGGATTATGAGACTGCAACCAAGGGAAACCCAGCACGATAATGTCATGCAGATTATATAGAACCAAAAATTTGCAGCACTCCTGGTGATCAGGTTCAACCCTCATTATCACCTGAGTAGAAAACTGGGGTTTATTCTCAGCCAAAGGGGTAGAATCGATCCCCAGTAGGGGAATAGACTTCTGTAGGGGTATCAAGGGAAACCCTCAACGTTTAGCAAAATCATAATCCATCAGGTTAATAGCTGCTCCAGAATCAACAAAAGCCTGAGCAGAAAATGAGGACATAGAGCATATCAGAGTGACAGTTAATAAAAACTTAGTCTGAACACTACCCAAGACAACTGAGCGTGCAAAACGTCTTCCCCGCTTAGGGCAGACTGAAATAGCATGAGAGGCATCACCACAGTAGAAACATAACCCATTGCGCTTTCGAAACTCATGACGCTGTGCCCAGACACCACTCTATCACACTGCATGGTTTCAGGAGCTGGTTCACAAGGCAACACCATACCACGCATACTTCTCCGCTCACGCAAACGTCTGTCAATTTGAATCGCTAATGACATAGAATCATTGAGACCAGAGGGGACAGGGAATCCCACCATAACATCCTTTACATTATCTGACAGACCCTTCCGGAAAAGGGCCGCCAAAGCGTCGTCATTCCATTTGGTCAGGACTGCCCACCTACGGAATCTCTGACAGTATAACTCAGCGTCATCAAGCCCCTGATTTAATGCCAACAAGGCTTTTTCAGCTTGATCAGTGACATTAGGCTCATCGTACAATAACCCCAAAGCCTGAAAAAACGCATCAACATCACTCAAAATAGGATCCCCAGGTATCAGGGAAAAAGCCCAATCCTGAGGATCGCCGCGCAGGAGAGAGATGATAATTTGAACCTGCTGCGCTGCGTTTCCTGAGGACTTAGATTTTAAGGCAAAAAACAATTTACAATTATTTTTGAAATTCTGAAACTTAGCTCGATCCCCTAAAATCAAATCTGGCATGGGGATCCTAAGTTCCACAACAGGCAACCCAGCAAGATAGATAGCAATACTCCGAACCTCAGTGGCAAGCTGATCCACACGGCCAGACAACTGTGCAAACTCCATTGGGAAAAAAAAATCCTCCCCAGCACCCAGAGATACAGAGGGAAAAAAAAAAAAATGCAACAAACAGAAGAATATCTCTGACAACTCTGACAACCTTTTTTCTATCACAATATTTTTTCCCTTCTGTGAGTACCATACAATTTTCAATTTTTTGGGCCGGTGATACTGTTATGTTTCGGTAGCTGAGGAGTGCAGGTAAAAAAGGCAATACACCAGAGCAGTTGGAATCTATGGGATTGCAGTACCCTGACTAACCACCACAACTAGAGGCAGCCGTGGAGCGTTCCTACGTTGGTCCTAGACGCCTCGTCACAGCCTGAGAAACTAACTACACCTAAAGATAGAAATAGGAAAGCTATCTGCCCCGGAGCAGAACCCCAAAGATAATAGAAAGCCCCCAAACATGTAATGACGGTTAGACAAGAGGAGATACTGACACAGAAAAAAATAGTATGAGCAAACGCTGGGGCCCAAACTATCTAAATAGAAAAGGATAGGAAGGGTACTTACTGCAATCCCAGAAAACCCTGAAAAACACCAACTCTACTAATTTCAAAATCACCTGAGATCACACGACCTCTACCACCTAAATTAGCTCTCTGGTGTAACAAAATCAAAACAGCAGCCACTGAAAAAACTGGAAAAAGCAAAAGAACAAAACTCAGTGGCTGAACTAAACTGAGGCAGAAGGCAGAAGCCCCCGGAGGGGACCCAGAAGGCCCCCAAAGAAGTGCAGGACAAAATGCAAAAATATAGCACAAACACAAAAGAAGAAAAAGACTTATCTGGAAGCAGGAGATGCAGACACGACACAGCAGGCTACAAGGGAAACTGGAATGAAGGATTCAGACCAGAACAATTGGTCACCGGCAACCCTGATGGGAAAATGACTCCCTTTATAAGACCAGTCAGTAACACCTGATTCCCAGTCCTCACAATCTTCACTAGTACCGCTTGTAACCACCAGAGGGAGCCTCTGTTCCGAACTCATCTCAAACCCATTCACAACACTACCCCCAACACTTCACACCTCTCCCTGAGACCATCAGAGACTGTCTATCTCAATTAGAACGAGACTTGGTTCAAATTAAGGAAGAACTTCAAAGAAACTCACGTAGAAATGCAAATGACCAAGCAACAAATGAGATCAATAAACTGAAATGTGAGTTCAAGTCAGCTCTCCAGAAAATAAGAGAGGAAATGAGCGAATTACAAAATGACAATGAAAGGCTCAGAAAGGAGATAGCAGAGCTAAAAACACAGACTCCTCAGTGTCTGACCCATCAGGGGGCAATGGGAACAAACCAGAGAGCAGACAACATGGCTTCCACTAACCAGAATGTGGAGACACCAAACAACAACACAGCAATAACCAACAATATGAATAATACTGAAACCAAGAAAAGTGAACCAGCGAGAAGAGAACCAACCTCCAGCAAAGCCAGCATCACAGACCCCCACCATCAGCCACTTAACCCATCCCAGACACCACAAAGTCCTGATATCGTCCTAATAATGGACTCAAATGGGAAGTACCTAAATGCACAACGGCTATTCCAGGAAAACGGGTCAGAAAAATCCACTGTGCAACTATTGAACAGGTGACAGAGGTCATCAATAATCCACGTTTTACCAACCCAAACCATATCATTATACACACAGGTACAAACAATCTGCCAGACCAGCACCAGCAGATCGCAGGACAATTAGCCCAACTAGCAAAGACGGCAAAACTAAAATTCCCAGACAGCAAAATCATTCTGTCATCTCTGCTCCCAACAAAGGACATATCCAGGCAAACCACCCAAAGCATCAATATGGAACTGACAGAAAGGGTCAAGACTGTCCCAAACGTGACCCTGGCACAACACCTTTCCATAAACCACCATCACCTATATGATAATAAGCACCTCAACAAACAAGGGATCAGCCTCCTGGCCAAAGAGCTGAAAGACATTGTACTAAACAGAGGACCCAGGCCTGGATTCAACAGTACCCAACATCACACCGAAAGACCCCTAGCAATAAAAAGACAGAAAAACCCAATCAGGATCAGGATCAGCAGCTCCATCCTCACCTCTCATTCTGATGTCCACCTCTGCGCCACCTATATACCACTGCCAGAGTCCCCCTACTTCAATCCAGAGAGCTTCGAGATCTTACAAAGAGAAGCTGCCCACTATCAGGCCCTGGGCAAAGTTCTCATCTTTGGGACCTCAATGCAAGAACAGGGAGAGAAAACGACTTCCTGACCACGGATGGGAACATCTACATATTTGGAGCAGAGAATGACGGCCAAGACTCAGTACACACAGAGAGAAACAGCTATGACAGTACAGTCAACAAAAGTGGTAAAAAGCTCCTGAACGTATGTAGAAGTTTAGGACTTCATATTCTTAATGAACGTACCAAAGGAGACTCTTTGGGGAGCTGTACACTAAACTCCCATGTAGGGAGGAGTGTAGTAGATTATGCCATTACAGATATGAACCTGGCAAATATCAGCGCCTTCATAGTCACCCCACAAACGCACCTGTCAGACCACAGCCAACTTCTTCTGTACTTGAAATCTACAGAGAAACCACCCACTCAAAAGCCACAGCATAGCGGCCTCTTCAACCGGCCTCCATCCTATAAATGGTCCAAAACGTCGGCATTAAAGTATAAAGAGGCTCTCAGCAGACCTGAAATACAGCGGATGCTCCACCACTTCTACAACCACGAGTACCAGCCTAACCCAAAGGGAGTGAGTCAAGCTACAAAAGACCTCAACAATATATTCTATGCAATGGCCAGACTGTCCGACCTTAAAAAAGTCGACTACAAGAGACCAAAAGAAAAACAGATCAATGGTTGGTTTGACAGAGAATGTAAAGCCGTACGGAAGACCCTGAGAACAGCCTCAAACAAGAAACATAGAGACCCCAACCACCCTGGTCTGAGGGAAGCCTATGAAACCATACAAAGGCAGTACAAAACCATCCTCAGGAGGAAGAAGCAGAGTTACATCTCTACCAAGCTTAACCAACTCCAAGATGCTCTTCAAGACAATTCCTTCTGGGAACTATGGAACCACATGGGCACAAAAGACAAGAAAAACAACATCCATATCCAAAATGGCAACATCTGGCTCCAGTACTTCAGAGACCTCTATAAAGACATCCCAAAGGAAGAACTAAACCAAGAACAGGAAAACATAATGGCAAAACTAAAAGCAATGGAGGAAAAAGTAAAAAATTTCCAAAACCACGTGGATACACCTATTACATTACAGGAAGTAGCAGAGAGAATCTCTTCCATAAGATGTAGAAAAGCCGGTGGCCTGGATGGAATCCTACCAGAAATGCTGAAGTACAGCCCACCAGAAATACAGGCTGCAATGGTTAAACTCTTCAATATTGTGCTAAGTGCCGGCTACTTCCCTCGTACCTGGAACCAAGGCCTCATCACACCCATTCACAAGAATGGGGACAGGTATGACCCAGCCAACTACAGAGGCATATGTGTCAGCAGCAACCTGGGGAAACTGTTCAACAGCATCCTGAACAAGAGGATCCTCAGTTTCCTCACCGAACATAACGTCCTCAGCAAGAGCCAAGCAGGGTTCATGCCAAACCACCGCACCACTGACCACATCTATACCCTGCACAGCCTCATTCAGAGACACGTCCACAATACAAAGAACGGGAAGATATACGCCTGTTTCGTGGACTCTAAAAAGGTCTTCGATTCGGTGTGGCACCCGGGCTTATTCCTGAAACTGCTGGAGAGTGGAATAGGAGGAAAGACCTACGATGTTATCAAAAGCTCCTACACCGAGAACCTCTTCAGTGTGAGTGTGAACGGTAAAAGAACGGCTTATTTCCAGCAGAGCCGTGGAGTCAGACAAGGCTGCAGCCTAAGTCCAACGCTCTTCAACATTTACATCAACGAGCTGGCTACCGCTCTGGAATCTTCCACAGCACCAGGTCCCACCCTCCATGACACCCAGGTGAAATTCCTTCTGTATGCAGATGACCTGCTGCTTCTGTCACCAACCGAGAAAGGCCTCCAAGACAACCTGAAAATCTTAGAGAAATTCAGCTCCACCTGGGCACTACCGGTCAACCTAAAGAAAACCAACATCATGGTGTTCCAGAGGAGAAAGAGAAAATTAGACCAGCACCCTTCATTTGTCCTCAACAACTGCGCCCTTACAGGAACAGACAAATATACCTACCTGGGCCTAGAGATTCACCGGTCAGGAAGCTTCAAACAAGCCATAGAGACCCTGAAAGACAAGGCATGTAAAACCTTCTATGGCATCCGAAGGAAACTCTACCATCTGAAACCACCAGTGAGGGTCTGGTTAAAAATCTTCGACTCTGTCATCGCCCCAATCCTCCTGTATGGCAGTGAAGTCTGGGGTCCTCACACCTACCCAGACTGGTCAAGGTGGGATTCCAGCCCAACAGAAATATTCCACCTGGAATTCTGCAAGCACCTTCTCCAAGTCCATCGGAGCACCTCCAACAGTGCCTGCCGGGCCGAGCTGGGCAGATTCCCTCTACACCTAACGGTTCTAAAGAGGGCACTGTCATTCCGGGCTCACCTACATAGGAGCAATCCAAGCTCCCATCACCATAAAGCCCTGACACACGTAGGTGAAACAGAAAAACTAGGACCCTCGGAACAGCTCACCCAAACTCAACCTGACCAGAACACCAATCACAACAACCTGACAAAAGCCGAAATCAGGAAGATGGTAGACGAAGGCCAGGAGAGGTATGTCAGTGACTGGAAGAACGACATCATCAGCTCCCAGAAACTGACCATGTACCAGAGTCTACAGAGAGACTACAGACTGGCCCCATACCTGGAGAAACTCCCGGACCCCAGAGACCACAAGATCCTGAGCCGGTATAGACTCAGTGCCCACAGTCTGGCCATCGAATCCAGCCGACATAGGCAGAGCTACAAGCCCAGGGAGGAAAGACTATGCCAACACTGTGACCAGGAGGCCATAGAGGACGAAACCCACTTCCTGCTACACTACTCCAAATACTCAGCAGTGAGGGACACTCACTTCAGGAGACTCTCACATCTCTTCCTGGATTTCATCACCATGAAGGAGGAAGAGAAAACATATATCTTGCTGGGGGAAGAAGAGAGAGCAGCGGAGATAGCAGCGCGGTATGTGAGCGAATGTCATAGACTGCGAGAAAGAGAACTATGATATGCCATGGACTTCTATAGCCCCCACCCCGGATCTGCCCCCATCACCCCTCCCTATGCCATGGACTTCTATAGCCCCCACCCCGGACCTGCGCCCCCATCACCCCTCACTATGTCATGGACTTTCATAGCCCCTACCCTAGATCTGCCCCTACTCAACATCCCTATCCCTATTCCCCTTTTGTACACTTGCTTTGGCCAAACTAATGTGTATTTAGTCCTGCCAATAAAGCTTCTTTGAATTGAATTGAATTGACTGTACGGGCTCCTGTCAGGTATATATTACTGTAGATACAGACTGTACGGGCTCCTGTCAGGTATATATTACTGTAGATACAGACTGTACGGCTCCTGTCAGGTATATATTACTGTAGATATAGACTGTACGGGCACCTGTCAGGTATATATTACTGTAGATATAGACTGTATGGGCTCCTGTCAGGTATATATTACTGTAGATATAGACTGTATGGGCTCCTGTCAGGTATATATTACTGTAGATATAGACTGCATGGGCTCCTGTCAGGTATATATTACTGTAGATATAGATTGTATGGGCTCCTGTCAGGTATATATTACTGTAGATATAGACTGTATGGGCTCCTGTCAGGTATATATTACAGTAGATATAGACTGTACGGGCTCCTGTCAGGTATATATTACTGTAGATATAGACTGTATGGGCTCCTGTCTGGTATATATTACTGTAGATATAGACTGTACAGGCTCCTGTCAGGTATATATTACTGTAGATATAGACTGTATGGGCTCCTGTCAGGTATATATTACTGTAGATATAGACTGTATGGGCTCCTGTCAGGTATATATTACTGTAGATATAGACTGTATGGGCTTCTGTCAGGTATATATTACTGTAGATTTAGATTGTATGGGCTCCTGTCAGGTATATATTACTGTAGATATAGACTGTACGGGCCCCTGTCAGGTATATATTACTGTAGATATAGACTGTATGGGCTCCTGTCAGGTATATATTATTGTAGATATAGACTGTACGGGCTCCTGTCAGGTATATATTACTGTAGATATAGACTGTACAGGCTCCTGTCAGGTATATATTACTGTAGATATAGACTGTACGGGCTCCTGTCAGGTATATATTACTGTAGATATAGACTGTACGGGCTCCTTTCAGGTATATATTACTGTAGATATAGACTGTATGGGCTCCTGTCAGGTGTATATTACTGTAGATATAGACTGTACGCGCTCCTGTCAGGTATATATTACTGTAGATATAGACTGTACGGGCTCCTGTCAGGTATATATTACTGTAGATATAGACTGTACGGGCTCCTGTCAGGTATATATTACTGTAGATATAGACTGTATGGGCTCCTGTCAGGTATATATTACTGTAGATATAGACTGTACGGGCTCCTGTCAGGTATATATTACTGTAGATATAGACTGTACGGGCTCCTGTCAGGTATATATTACTGTAGATATAGACTCTATGGGCTCCTGTCAGGTATATATTATTGTAGATATAGACTGTACAGGCTCCTGTCAGGTATATATTACTGTAGATATAGACTGTATGGGCTCCTGTCAGGTATATATTACTGTAGATATAGACTGTACTGGCTCCTGTCAGGTATATATTACTGTAGATATAGACTGTACGGGCTCCTGTCAGGTATATATTACTGTAGATATAGACTGTATGGGCTCCTGTCAGGTATATATTATTGTAGATATAGACTGTACAGGCTCCTGTCAGGTATATATTACTGTAGATATAGACTGTATGGGCTCCTGTCAGGTATATATTATTGTAGATATAGACTGTACGGGCTCCTGTCAGGTATATATTACTGTAGATATAGACTGTACTGGCTCCTGTCAGGTATATATAATACTGTAGATATAGACTGTACTGGCTCCTGTCAGGTATATATTACTGTAGATATAGACTGTACGGGCTCCTGTCAGGTATATATTACTGTAGATATAGACTGTATGGGCTCCTGTCAGGTATATATTACTGTAGATATAGACTGTATGGGCTCCTGTCAGGTATATATTACTGTAGATATAGACTGTACGGGCTCCTGTCAGGATATATTATTTGTAGATATAGACTGTATGGGCTCCTGTCAGGTATATATTACTGTAGATATAGACTGTATGGGCTCCTGTCAGGTATATATTACTGTAGATATAGACTGTACGGGCTCCTGTCAGGTATATATTACTGTAGATATAGACTGAAACGGGCTCCTGTCAGGTATATATTATTGTAGATATAGACTGTAGGCTCCTGTCAGGTATATATTACTGTAGATATAGACTGTACGGGCTCCTGTCAGGTATATATTACTGTAGATATAGACTGTACGGGCTCCTGTCAGGTATATTACTGTAGATATAGACTGTAGGGCTCCTGTCAGGTATATATTACTGTAGATATAGACTGTACGGGCTCCTGTCAGGTATATATTACTGTAGATATAGACTGTACGGCTCCTGTCAGGTATATATTACTGTAGATATAGACTGTATGGGCTCCTGTCAGGTATATATTACTGTAGATATAGACTGTACGGGCTCCTGTCAGGTATATATTACTGTAGATATAGACTGTACGGGCTCCTGTCAGGTATATATTATACTGTAGATATAGACTGTACGGGCTCCTGTCAGGTATATATTACTGTAGATATAGACTGTACGGGCTCCTGTCAGGTATATATTACTGTAGATATAGACTGTACAGGCTCCTGTCAGGTATATATTACTGTAGATATAGACTGTATGGCTCCTGCAGGTATATATTATGTAGATAAAGACTGTACGGGCTCCTGTCAGGTATATATTACTGTAGATATAGACTGTAGGGCTCCTGTCAGGTATATTATACTGTAGATATAACTGTACGGCTCCTGTCAGGTATATATTACTGTAGATATAGACTGTACAGGCTCCTGTCAGTATATATACTGTAGATATAGACTGTACAGGCTCCTGTCAGGTATATATTACTGTAGATATAGACTGTATGGGCTCCTGTCAAGTATATATTACTGTAGATAAGACTGTAGGGCTCCTGTCAGTATATATTACTGTATATATAGACTGTATGGGCTCCTTAGGTAATATTACTGTAGATATAGATGACGCTCCTGTCAGGTATATATTACTGTAGATATAGACTGTACAGGCTCCTGTCAGGTATATTATAATTACTGTAGATATAGACTGTATGGGCTCCTGTCAAGTATATATTACTGTAGATATAGAAACTGTCAATTTGGTCACTAGTTGTCAGGTATATATTACTGTAGATATAGACTGTACAGGCTCCTGTCAGGTATATATTACTGTAGATATCAGACTGTATGGGCTCCTGTCAAGTATATATTACTGTAATATAGACTGTACGGCTCCTGTCAGGTATATACTTAGATATAGACTGTAGGGCTCCTGTCAGGTATATATTACTGTAGATATAGACTGTACAGGCTCCTGTCAGGTATATATTACTGTAGATAAGACTGTATGGCTCCTGTCAAGTATATATTACTGTAGATATAGACTGTACAGGCTCCTGTCAGGTATATATTACTGTAGATATAGACTGTACGGCTCCTTCAGGTATATATTACTGTAGAATAGACTGTACGGCTCCTGTCAGGTTATATTACTGTAGATATAGACTGTATGGGCTCCTGTCAAGTATATATTACTGTAGATATAGACTGTACAGGCTCCTGTCAGGTATATATTACTGTAGATATAGACTGTACGGGCTCCTGTCAGGTATATATTACTGTAGATATAGACTGTACGGGCTCCTGTCAGGTATATATTACTGTAGATATAGACTGTACAGGCTCCTGTCAGGTATATATTACTGTAGATATAGACTGTACAGGCTCCTGTCAGGTATATATTACTGTAGATATAGACTGTATGGGCTCCTGTCAGGTATATATTACTGTAGATATAGACTGTATGGGCTCCTGTCAGGTATATATTACTGTAGATATAGACTGTACGGGCTCCTGTCAGGTATATATATACTGTAGATATAAACTGTACGGGCTCCTGTCAGGTATATATTACTGTAGATATAGACTGTACGGGCTCCTGTCAGGTATATATTACTGTAGATATAGACTGTACAGGCTCCTGTCAGGTATATATTACTGTAGATATAGACTGTACAGGCTCCTGCCAGGTATATATAATTGTAGATAAAGACTGTACGGGCTCCTGTCAGGTATATATTACTGTAGATATAGACTGTATGGGCTCCTGTCAGGTATATATTACTGTAGATATAGACTGTATGGGCTCCTGTCAGGTATATATTATTGTAAATATAGACTGTACAGGCTCCTGTCAGGTATATATTATTGTAGATATAGAATGTACGGGCTCCTGTCAGGTATATATTACTGTAGATATAGACTGTACAGGCTCCTGTCAGGTATATATTATTGTAGATATAGACTGTATGGTCTCCTGTCAGGTATATATTACTGTAGATATAGACTGTACGGGCTCCTGTCAGGTATATATTATTGTAGATATAGAATGTACGGGCTCCTGTCAGGCATATATTACTGTAGATATAGACTGTACGGCTCCTGTCAGGTATATATTATTGTAAATATAGACTGTACAGGCTCCTGTCAGGTATATATTATTGTAGATATAGACTGTATGGTCTCCTGTCAGGTATATAATTACTGTAGATATAGTACTGTACGGGCTCCTGTCAGGTATATATTACTGTAGATATAGACTGTACAGGCCCTGTCAGGTATATATTACTGTAGATATAGACTGTATGGTCTCCTGTCAGGTATATATTACTGTAGATATAGACTGTATGGCTCCTGTCAGGTATATATTACTGTAGATATAGACTGTACGGGCTCCTGTCAGTTATATATTACTGTAGATATAGACTGTACAGGCTCCTGTCAGGTATATATTACTGTAGATATAGACTGTAAGGCTCCTGTCAGGTATATATTACTTAGATATAGACTGTATGGACTCCTGTCAGGTATATATTACTGTAGATATAGACTGTACAGGCTCCTGTCAAGTATATATTACTGTAGATATAGACTGTACAGGCTCCTGTCAGGTATATATTACTATAGATATAGACTGTATGGGCTCCTGTCAGGTATATATTACTGTAGATATAGACTGTACAGGCTCCTGTCAAGTATATATTACTGTAGATATAGACTGTACAGGCTCCTGTCAGTATATATTACTGTAGATATAGACTGTATGGCTCCTGTCAAGTATATATTACTGTAGATATAGACTGTAAGGCTCCTGTCAGGTATATATTACTGTAGATACAGACTGTATGGGCTCCTGTCAGGTATATATTACTGTAGATATAGACTGTACAGGCTCCTGTCAGGTATATATACTGTAGATACAGACTGTATGGGCTCCTGTCAAGTATATATTACTGTAGATATAGACTGTACGGGCTCCTGTCAGGTATATATTACTATAGATATAGACTGTACGGGCTCCTGTCAGGTATATATTACTGTAGATATAGGACTGTAACTGGGTCCTGTCAGGTTGTATATTACTGTAGATATAGACTGTATGGGCTCCTGTCAAGTATATATTACTGTAGATATAGACTGTACAGGCTCCTGTCAGGTATATTACTGTAGATATAGACTGTATGGGCTCCTGTCAGGTATATATTACTGTAGATATAGACTGTACGGGCTCCTGTCAGGTATATATTACTGTAGATATAGACTGTATGGGCTCCTGTCAGGTATATATTACTGTAGATATAGACTGTACGGGCTCCTGTCAGGTATATATTACTGTAGATATAGACTGTATGGGCTCCTGTCAGGTATATATTACTGTAGATATAGACTGTATGGGCTCCTGTCAGGTATATATTACTGTAGATATAGACTGTACAGGCTCCTGTCAGGTATATATTACTGTAGATATAGACTGTATGGGCTCCTGTCAGGTATATATTACTGTAGATATAGACTGTATGGGCTCCTGTCAGGTATATATTACTGTAGATATAGACTGTACAGGCTCCTGTCAGGTATACATTACTGTAGATATAGACTGTACGGGCTCCTGTCAGGTATATATTACTGTAGATATAGACTGTATGGGCTCCTGTCAGGTGTATATTACTGTAGATATAGACTGTATGGGCTCCTGTCAGGTATATATTACTGTAGATATAGACTGTATGGGCTCCTGTCAGGTATATATTACTGTAGATATAGACTGTACGGGCTCCTGTCAGGTATATATTACTGTAGATATAGACTGTATGGGCTCCTGTCAGGTATATATTACTGTAGATATAGACTGTACGGGCTCCTGTCAGGTATATATTACTGTAGATATAGACTGTACGGCTCCTGTCAGGTATATATTATTGTAGATATAGACTGTATGGGCTCCTGTCAGGTATATATTACTGTAGATATAGGCTGTACGGGCTCCTGTCAGGTATATATTATGTAGCCTTTCCGGGGGGGTTTAGCTCTAGGATCGCTGTCTGGGTAGACAGAATGGCACGGAAACAGTTCATTCAGACAGCAGTTTGGTGAAAACTGGCCGCAACCAGTTTTATTAAAGTCCACAGCACACAGATAAAAACAAATCATAAACAGAAAACCTGGGCTTGTCTAGCCTCTAATTACACTTAGATAGATGGCCCTCTCTATCCGGGACCCAGACTCTACCAGTCTGTGCCCAAAACAACACATATGATATATGTTACCAGTATGGAGTTTCACAGACACTCCTCTTTATGTCTGAAGGCAACTCCAATGTCCAGACTTGAGAGAGGTCACCTCCTATTCAGTCGCTATTCGCACGGATTCTCACTGCGACTACTCCTGTGTCCGGGGTACTTCCTGCACCCAGACTGAGATAGCTCACACTCTTAGAGACTGCTTTTTTTGTGCCGGGACACCTCCCTGTGTCCGGGCTAAGGCAGCTCCCACACTCTTGGAGACACCTTCTGTGCCTGGACCCCTTGTCCAGACTGAATGAGCTCTCAGATTGTGTTTGCAGACACCTACTTCTGGTCTCCTAATCAAGACCTGAGTAGTTTCAGGCCTGTGCTGCAAGTGTGTGCTGAATGTGAGGTGTAGTGACCTTTCTCTACCACTAGGTTTACAAAGCCACACATTTCCCTTATACCTAGGCGAAATGCACACCCCATTCAACACACATTCACTGTCTCACAATTACTGTAGATATAGACTGTATGGGCTCCTGTCAGGTATATATTACTGTAGATATAGACTGTATGTGCTCCTGTCAGGTATATATTACTGTAGATATAGACTGTACGGGCTCCTGTCAGGTATATATTACTGTAGATATAGATTGTACGGGCTCCTGTCAGGTATATATTACTGTAGATATAGACTGTACAGGCTCCTGTCAGGTATATATTACTGTAGATATAGACTGTATGGGCTCCTGTCAGGTATATATTACTGTAGATATAGACTGTACGTACTCCTGTCAGGTATATATTACTGTAGATATAGACTGTATGGGCTCCTGTCAGGTATATATTACTGTAGATATAGACTGTACGGGCTCCTGTCAGGTATATATTACTGTAGATATAGACTGTACGGCTCCTGTCAGGTATATATTATTGTAGATATAGACTGTATGGGCTCCTGTCAGGTATATATTACTGTAGATATTTGTCTCGACCCGCCACCACAATTGTGGATTACCAGGGCAATGGGGTACTCAGAGCCGAGCCCATGGAAGTCTATGGGGTTGTCACAGGTAGCGGCGGCTCGGTCTGTGGCCCTGGCGGTCTGGCGTATGTTGGGGGGAATATTTACAGGGATAGATTTATATACAGTTCGTGACGCCACCTGTAGTCTTCTGGTAATTTGTACCAGCGCTGCTGTAGATCTCTGAGGGGATGGTGAGGCAGCTAGATGTCAGGTCCCCTACAGGTGGGACTGGTCCCTCAAAGTCTATGAAGTTAGTGAAGTCGGGTGCAGATAAATAACACAGTCTCACACGGTCAGCGTCTTTCCATACCTTTACTTGTAAGATGTTCAGGCAGGTCCCAGGGAGGCTGATCCAAGGAGAATGTATTTTGAGATAGCAGCTGGACAAGTTAGGGGCCTCCTTTACTTTCAACACGATGAGTACAACCAGCCTGAAGCGTAGTTCCCTCTGTAACTCCAGCTATTCCATAGCTGTACTGCCCAGTCAGTTTTGTGGTAGGAGCCTTCCTGTGAGAGAGCTGAATTCCTATCTTGTCCTGCAGAGACTCAAGGTCCTCACTCCCCCTGACCCCAGTTACGTACTGACTATTTGGGGCTGTTTGCCGCGACCTAAGGTCCGGTAAATCTCTGGTTTTCTTACCACTATGCTTGAAGCTAATAGTGATCCTTCGGTCCCCAGTGACCGGTTACAATGTGCAGGACTTCTTCAATCCAAAAGCACTTTTCAAATAATCTTTCCACTGTGCCTTTCGCCTTGTCCTCGCTGGTAGCATAAACACTCACACTTGCAAAAAGTCATGTAATCACTCCCTTCTTCTCTTCCTTTAGAGTTAGTTCCAGACTCTCAGTTATCCACTAGGCAGGAGCACGTCTCTGAACCTTTCACTGTCCTTGGGACAGGTGACTGAAGTATTTCTGTACTAAGCTCTTCTTTCTTAATCAGTGTCTTCAAGTGAGGTACAGCTCTGACCAGGCTGAGGTGATCTATATCTCGCCCTTACTGGCCTCCACTTGCTGAACTGCTGCAGAACCAGGCTGGACTGCTTCCTCCCTCCAAGTCCCAGCTAGACTCCACACGTCTGCTCTGTCCGAAGACAGGAAACTGACTACTCTAATCACTCAACCAATACACCCTAACCACTCCCTCACAAGTGACTATGTGTAGCCCTGGTACACAATACTAAGAGGATGAGTGGAGAGGTAACAGTTAAGGTCTCTTCATGACATCACGTACACTTCTGACACACCCAGCAGGGGTGTGAAGGGAGTGAATTTTAGTCAGTCAGTTTCCTGTCCTTGGACAGAGTAGACGTGTCCAGTTTGAGCCTGTTAGCAGTTCAGAAAGTGGAGGCTGGTACAGGTGGTCCAATTCACCTTAGCCTAGTCAGAGCTGTGCCCCACTGGAAGAAAGACTGAGCTAACTATTAAGAGTCGAGCAAATCGAAGGGCAAAGTGGAAGGAAGATAATTGGAAAAGTGCTTTTGACTTGGAAAAGTCCTGCACATTGCAACCGGTCACTGGGACCGAAGGATCACTATTAGCTACAGCATAGTGAAGAGAAAACCAGAGATTTACCGGACCCTAGGTCGCGGCAAACAAGCCCCTTATAGTCAGTACGTAACTGGGGTCAGGGGAAGTGAAGACTTTGAGTCAGTGCACGACAAGATAAGAATTCAGCTCCCTCGCAGGAAGGCTTCACCACAAATCTGACTGGGTAGAACAGCTTTGGAAAGCTGGAATCATAGAGGGGACTACGCTTCAGGCTGGTCGTACTCATCTTCATTGGACAGTAAAGGAGGCCCCTAACTTGCTTAGCTGTTGCCTCAAAGCTCATCCTCCATCAACCCCATCAGCCTCCCTGGGACCTGCCTTATCATCTTGCAAGTAAAGGTATGGAAAGACGCTGACCGTGTGAGACTGAGTTATTATTGCATGCCTGCACAATCCCTACCTAACTACCGACCTGAGGGAAGAGTCCCACCTGTAGGGGACCTGACATCTAGCTGCATCACCATCCCCTCAGAGATCTACAGCAGCGCTGGTACAAATTACCAGAATACTACAGGTGGCGTCACGAACTGTATATAAATCTATCCCCTGTAAATATTCCCCCAACATACGCCAGACCGCCAGGGCCACAGACCGAGCCACAGCTACCTGTGACAAATCCCATAGACTTCTACGGGCTCGGCTCTGAGTACCCCATTGCCCTGGTAACCCACAATTGTGGTGGCGGGTCGACACAAAAATTTGGCGTCACGAACAGGATACGAGACTTGCATCATTGTGAGCCCTGTGTGCCTGTGGATTGTTTTTGTGAAAAAGGACTGTTTGCATTTTTGGCGCCAAAATCGCCATTTTTGTCGCCATGTTCGCGCCCTCAGGCGCTGGAGAAGAAGGAGGGCGTACCTGAAAGAGCGCGCAAAGTCTTGGACACGCCCCCGGCTCTGACTCAGCGGCAGGTCCTGCAACAGGAAGTGAACGCTCTGACATCAGAGCGCCTGCGACGAAGGTCCTGTTCCCACTGCGGTGCCTGTGAAGTAGCAGCATCTGAAACCGGTAGGCTCCGTTTAACCAAGGGGGCGCTAAGATGTCACAACAACCGGCTGACAGTGCGGCCCCGGTCGGAGTCCCCAATCCCGCACCGTCTGGTATTGTAGCGCCAGATGGGGGCGCAGGCCCTGCACCCAGTCCGGTAGTCCCGATTATGCCACTAACGCTCCCATATATGCCTGGGGCGAAATGGCTTCCCCAATACAGCGGTGGGCCAGGCACATTAGCAAGCTTCAAGCGGAAGTTATGCAGCATCCTAGAAATGTACTCCATGCCTGAGAGACAAAAAGCTGCTGTGCTAATAGGGCAGCTAACTGGCGCTGCTGAAAGGGAAGTGGAGACTTGGGATACCGTTGATCAGGAGTCGGTACCTGCGATCTTCCTGAAGCTGCATGCCATATTTGAAGACCGCACAGAAACGGATCTCCGGATGGCCTTCTATCACTGTTCACAACAGCCAGGTGACAGCATCCGGGACTATGCTTGCCGACTACAGGGAGCCCTGAGAGCCCTCAAGCAAATTAACCATTTAAATGCTATCGACGAGAATAGAATGCTGAAAGAACAATTTATACAGGGATTGAGATCCCCAGAGGAACGCAGAACTGTAAATTGGTGGTCCTTAGATCATCCGGATGCTACCTTTGATGCCCTAAAGGACATGGCAATAAAAGGGCTGCGGCCCCTGGGCAAACCTGAGGTGGCCACCCAACATCATCAGGCTGAAGTCACTCCGGAACCGGCAGTAACCCCCTTTTCCCCGCTAGTGGCTGAAGCCAAAGCGCAGGTGACACCTCCTAGTGAATTGGACTGTCTGCGCTCAGAGGTGCGCCAGCTGACTAAAAATCTGGCCGCTGTGATGAGTGCCCTGCAGCTGCGGAAAGAGGAGGAAGGAAAGATCTTGTTAGCTGACTGCCCAGAAGACGTCCCGTGGATGCACCGGAGAAGAAAGAAGACGTCGCCCCCCCGGAGGAGGACAACGCCACCCCCAGGAGCAACCTCTGATCAACACCCTCCTCGTCGAGAGATCATCTGTTACCGCTGCAACCGGAAAGGTCATCTGTCTACACAGTGTCCTTTAAACGGGCAGAACCTGGGTCCAAGGGCCAACACCCAGGAGAATACCCGTCAGGCCCCCTAGACTGGAACCGCAGGTATGTGGGCGGGCGACCCTACCTGTCTATTATTCTAGATGGTATTGCTGTTCCAGCATTGTTAGACACTGGGTCGCAGGTGACCCTAATACCTGATGCTCTATATACCAAGTACTGGTCAATGGACAGTCTTAAACCTCCGAGCCTTGACTTTACTGTGTATGCTTCTAATGGTCTTCCTGTAGAAGTACTCGGAACAAAATGTGTAGATGTAAAGGTGGGCAGAGAGGAGTTGAAAGACCAAGGGCTTCTGGTAGTAAAGACTGTAAATGAGGAGAACGGTTTAAATATCATTTTGGGTACTAACATTATCGGTAATTGTTTGGGAGAAGTTGTGTTCTTGCTCCAACAGCTCGCTGAGATTGCCCGACCAAGGCAGAGAGGAGTAATCCAAAGAGAGATCCGGGCCCTGGTGTGTCAGCAGCAAGCGAAGCTTACTGACGGCGAAATTGGTAATGTACGGGTCACTGACTCGGATCCTATTGTGATACCCCCAATGAGTGAAATGATCATTTGGTGCAGGGCGGCCATAGGTCTGAGAGGACAGAATTACCAAGCTGTAGTAGAACCCCACCATTCAGAACATAGACCTACACTTATGACTGCTAGAGGAGTAGTAGAAGTGGTGAATGGAAGAGTACCGGTACGGCTTCTCAATTGGGGAGATGATGAGGTAAATTTACCCCGTTATGCAACCATTGCTAAACTTCATGCTGTTGATAATAATTCTATTCTCCCGGCTGAGTCCTTAGACTCCTGTCAAATAGCGGAGGACAATGACCCAGCAACCCAGGTGGCGGAATGGTGTCAGCAACTCCATGTTGGGACGGACACCACTCCCGCTCACCAGAAGCAAGGGGTATTACGGGTGGTGCAAGAGTACGCCCAAGTGTTTAGCAAGAATCCACTTGATTTTGGGATAATTAAGGGAGTACAACATCATATCCCTACAGGCAGTCATCCTCCCATCAAAGAGCGGTATAGGCCCATACCTCCAGCTCATTATCAGAAGGCTAAAGAAATGTTAAATGATATGAAGAAAGCTGGGGTGATAAGGGATAGTTGTAGCCCCTGGGCAGCCCCTCTAGTTCTGGTTAAAAAGAAAGATGGTAGTATGAGAATGTGTGTGGATTACAGGCAGGTGAACCGCATAACACACAAGGATGCATACCCGCTACCACGTATAGAGGAATCATTAGCTGCTCTGAAAACGGCTAACTACTTTTCTACCCTTGATCTGACTAGTGGTTACTGGCAAGTGGCTGTGGCTGAGGAGGATCGTGAGAAAACGGCTTTCACCACCCCAATGGGGCTCTGTGAGTTCGACAGAATGCCGTTTGGGCTCAGTAGTGCCCCAGGAACATTTCAGAGAGTGATGGAAAATTGTCTGGGACATCTCAATTTTGAAACCGTGCTGCTATACCTAGACGACGTCATCGTGTATTCCAAGACTTATGAGGACCATCTGAAGCACCTGGCAGAAGTATTCGAGTCCCTGTCCAGGTACGGGATGAAATTAAAACCCTCAAAATGCCATCTACTCAAACAGAAGGTACAATACTTGGGGCACATCGTCAGTTCGGAAGGAGTAGCGCCGGACCCAGAGAAAGTCACCGCCATCCAGAAGTGGCCGGAGCCGAAAAACCTTAAGGAAGTGCGACAGTTCCTGGGACTAACGGGTTACTACAGGAGATTCGTGAAAGATTACACGAAGAAGGCAGCTCCTTTACAGGACCTCCTAGTAGGACAATCCCTAAAGAGCAGAAACCCTCCCTTTAATTGGGGTAAAGAACAGGCTGAAGCATTCCAAAAGATGAAAGAGATCCTGACAGGTGATGAGATCTTAACCTATCCTGATTACAGCCAACCGTTCCTGTTGTACACCGACGCCAGTAATGAAGGGTTGGGAGCAGTTCTCAGTCAGAAGCAGAATGGCCAAGAAAAAGTCATCGCTTATGCTAGCAGGAAACTCAGGCCAACGGAGAGGAATCCGGAAAATTATAGCAGCTTCAAGCTGGAGTTTCTGGCGCTGGTCTGGGCCATTACTGAAAGATTTAAGCACTATCTGGCCTCCAATAAGTTCACGGCGTACACAGACAACAACCCGTTAACGCACCTGGAAACCGCCAAGCTGGGCGCCATGGAGCAGCGATGGATGGCTCGGTTGTCCAATTACCAGTTTACTATCAAGTACCGGCAGGTCGAAAGAATGCCAATGCTGATGCGTTGTCCCGAAGGCCGCATGACTCTGATACGGAAGAAGAATCGGACGACCTGGAAGAAATTGAGCTACCTGCGTTCCATCGAAATGGGGTAGTCCATGAGCATCGAGTCCACAGAAAGCAGTATGGTGCAACATTAAATCCTTTACCCCATCATAGCTGGAAAGAGACTCAGGACAGTGATCCAGTGGTCAGCCGCATCAAGGAGTTGTTAAAACAGGAAGGTTCCTCCTTGGAAAAGGATGCACCTATGTCAGCCAAGCTCCTGTGGAACGAGAAAAGCAGGTTGTTCCTATACCGTGAGAAGTTGTGCAGGAGATACGTCAACCCCAGAACCCATGAAATGGTCTGGCAAATAGTGGTCCCCAAGGCAGACGTCCCAATGGTGTTGGAAGCGTACCACGATCAAGCAGGACACTTTGGCTGGAGGAAGCTGGAGACCCTGTTGAGATGCCGGTTCTACTGGGTAGGGATGCGCAGCTCCATCGAGAGGTGGTGTCGGAACTGTGGACCTTGTGGTCTCAGAAGAAAGGACTACGGTAGTCAGAAGGCACCCCTGCAACCTATCCGGACGACTCGTCCCCTGGAGATTGTGGCCCTGGACCACGTTAAATTGTCGCCAAGTAGATCTGGATACTCATACGCCTTGACCATGGTAGACCATTACTCCAGATTTCTGGTAGTTGTTCCAGTTAAGGACCAGACCGCAGTGACGGCAGCGAAGACCTTTCAAGCAAGTTTCTGCAGACCGCATGGGTATCCGGAGCAAGTCTTAACCGATCAGGGACCTGCTTTCGAAGCTGATTTATTCAAGGAATTCTGTCACATGTACGGGTGCAAGAAAATAAGAACAACACCATACCACCCTCAAACCAACGGTCTTTGTGAAAAGATGAACCATATTGTCCTTGACTTGTTGAGATCCATACCGTTGGAAGACAGGAATCGATGGCCGGATTTACTACCTGATTTGGTTGATTTGTATAATCATATACCTGTAAGCTCAACTAACTGCACTCCAGCCTATCTTATGAGAGCAAGGCCTGGAAAACTACCAATGGACCTAGAACTTGGAGTGGTAGAACCGGAGGCAGACGACGCTGTTGAAAACTGGGACGTCAATCGGCAAGAGCAATACAGAAGAGTACAAATCTGTGTGGAGGAAAGTCTCAATAAGGCACGGGAGAAACAGGAAGATGTTTACAACCGAAATGCTCCTGCCAAGCCTTTGATGCCTGGAGAGGTAGTATTAAAAAGAAAAAGGAAGATGCACAAATTGGATAATCAGTGGGAGCAAGAACCCTACGTCATACAAGATTCTAAATATGACAACAGAAAAGTTTGTGTCGTCAGTAAGGACGGAGGAAGAACAACAATCACTGTGTCCAGAGATCATTTGAAGTTGTGTCCAGAACACTTAAAGCGTTGTGAAAAGAACCCTGTCCTCAATCAAGGAGAAAGAAAGGAAGAGGTCATACACACCGATCTGGGAGATTTTCCTGCGGATTGGCCTAGACTGGGAGATGCTGTGATAATTCCAGTGTTGCAGTTTTATCAGCCACAAGAGGAAGTTCTACCTCCAGTTGTGCCTGTGGTGCCAGTTGAGCCCGTTCAGGAGTTACCCATCCCAGCAACACCTCAACCTGTGGAATCTCAAGAAGGATCATCTGAAGCAGCGCCCCATACTATGGGATCCCCTGGTGAAGCTGACTCACATCGCCCAGCCATCAGTACGCTTGCCAGATCCATAGAAAGATTAAGGCAGTTCTATAGTTTGCCGTTACGCAGTGCAGACAGATTGCAACTTGATATACCTGAAACTACACCACGTAGATCAGAGAGAATCACAAAAGGGAAATTACCCATTAGATATCAGCAGTAGTTCATGTGAACATTGTAAAAAGTCTATATATATAAATGTGTTTTTCCCTATTATGTCTTCGTGTAACAATGGACTCAGAGGCTGAGGACTGAGCCAGCCCAAAAACTGTATCCTGTAAATAGTTGCACTTTGTGCCTTTTTAATGGTTTCACATGAAACCTTGACTTACCTCTGAACCAAAAACCCGTGTGGTGTGGCACTGAGTGAGGTCTGCATTCGGATGTCCTGCAGCCCACCCAGGACCTACGTTGAAGGTTTGGTGCGGGTCCTTCACAAGAATACTGTATATTTATTGAATACTATTTAATATTTGTATTTCTATATATAATGTTAATGTTTGCAACGTTCAAGATATCCTCACCTCCCGGATGGGACGAATTAATGTTATTGTTAATGTTTTCTTGCATAAACAAAAATGTCTCTTTATATTTTACAGCCCGGGAGTGCTGTCGTTTACCATGGGGGAATGTGTAGCCCTGGTACACAATACTAAGAGGATGAGTGGAGAGGTAACAGTTAAGGTCTCTTCATGACATCACGTACACTTCTGACACACCCAGCAGGGGTGTGGAAGGGAGTGAATTTTAGTCAGTCAGTTTCCTGTCCTTGGACAGAGTAGACGTGTCCAGTTTGAGCCTGTCAGCAGTTCAGAAAGTGGAGGCTGGTATAGGTGGTCTAATTCACCTTAGCCTAGTCAGAGCTGTGCCCCACTGGAAGAAAGACTGAGCTAACTATTAAGAGTCGAGCAAATCGAAGGGCAAAGTGGAAGGAAGATAATTGGAAAAGTGCTTTTGACTTGGAAAAGTCCTGCACATTGCAACCGGTCACTGGGGACCGAAGGATCACTATTAGCTACAGCATAGTGAAGAGAAAACCAGAGATTTACCGGACCCTAGGTCGCGGCAAACAAGCCCCTTATAGTCAGTACGTAACTGGGGTCAGGGAAGTGAAGACTTTGAGTCAGTGCACGACAAGATAAGAATTCAGCTCCCTCGCAGGAAGGCTTCACCACAAATCTGACTGGGTAGAACAGCTTTGGAAAGCTGGAATCATAGAGGGGACTACGCTTCAGGCTGGTCGTACTCATCTTCATTGGACAGTAAAGGAGGCCCCTAACTTGCTTAGCTGTTGCCTCAAAGCTCATCCTCCATCAACCCCATCAGCCTCCCTGGGACCTGCCTTATCATCTTGCAAGTAAAGGTATGGAAAGACGCTGACCGTGTGAGACTGAGTTATTATTGCATGCCTGCACAATCCCTACCTAACTACCGACCTGAGGGAAGAGTCCCACCTGTAGGGGACCTGACATCTAGCTGCATCACCATCCCCTCAGAGATCTACAGCAGCGCTGGTACAAATTACCAGAATACTACAGGTGGCGTCACGAACTGTATATAAATCTATCCCCTGTAAATATTCCCCCAACATACGCCAGACCGCCAGGGCCACAGACCGAGCCACAGCTACCTGTGACAAATCCCATAGACTTCTACGGGCTCGGCTCTGAGTACCCCATTGCCCTGGTAACCCACAATTGTGGTGGCGGGTCGACACAACTACACTACCCTAAGGGTGTGTCTAGTGTATGTTGAGTGAATGGGTATTGAGCATTAAACTGCTATCTCTCCACACACTCTCCAGGGTACTGCGTGTGCCTAACACCAGGGCTACACATTCCCCCATGGTAAAAGACAGCACTCCCGGGCTGTAAAATACAAAGAGACAGTTTTGTTTATGCATTAAAACATCAACAATAAACATTAATTCGTCCCATCCGGGAGGTAAGGATGTCTTGAACGTTGCGATAAAACATCAAATATAGAAAAATACAAAAAGTATTAAGGCATCAAAACATTCAATAAATACACAGTATTCTTGTGAAGGACCCGCACCAAACCTTCAACGTGGGTCCTGGGTGGGCTGCAGGACATCCAAATGCAGACCTCACTCAGTGCCACACCACACGGGTTTTCTGTTCAGAGGTAATTGTGCTGGTTTTATGTAAAACCAAGATAAAGCACCGAAGCGCAACTATATACAAATAAGTTCTGGGCTGGCACAGTCCTCAACCTCAAAGTCCATTGTAAAACGAAGACATATTATATCACATTATAATAATAATAAAGTGCAAAACTTTTTCTGATTACCCAACCGGGCATTCTATTTTTAGCAATATATATATACGCTATATACACATTTAACTTGTGCAACAATTGGCAAACTTCTTAAACTTTTTATAACATTACTTATGGTAGACCCCTATATGGATCTCACCGGTTTTTCTTTACTGTTTAACTATTCATTTATTTCAAGTACATTTTCCACCCCGGGGGCTGGAACAATGCAATGGGCCCTAGATCCCAGGACTAACAGGTCGTGACCTGCTATTGGGGTTTGAGTCGCCACAGTTCTTGTGCGAACCTCTAGGGGCGCAACGGGTACATTCTCCTTGCGAGACACCGATTGCGTTTCAATCTGAGTCACAGTTAACGATATGGATCGTGTCATGGATTGCGATGGAAACTGGGTCGCATGTTCGATATAGATGTTGCTTTCATTTGCGATGAGCCTGCAGGGGGCGATGCTGGGGCACGGCCGGATACTGCTTGAGCTGGAGACGGGGACGCTGCGGTAATGGTGACGTTACCTGCGTCAGGGACGGGGTCACGGACGATGGTGACATTAAGGGCATACCATCCCTTCATTCCCCAGTGCCGTGTATACGTGACAATGTCTCCATTAACTAAGTCCCTCCCGGGATGGCCTTGCGGTAGGTGGGATTCTACGTCCCTGCGACTAACAAAGACCCCTGGGTAGAGGCCCGGTTCACGGATGAAGCCCCAGCCCTTCCGGAGCTGGAACTCAGTCACACACCCCTGCCGCCGCGGTTCCCTCAGGGTACCTTTCTCTCTCCGGACACTCTCCTTGTCCGCGATCAGCTCTGCATGTTGCCGCTGACGATTCCGCTGAGCTTCCCGCTCTTCCTCCTGCTGGCGTTTCTGCTTCTCCTCACGACGCTGCCACTCATATTCCCACTGGGCGGTGTAGGCGACGTTATCCAGGCGCGCCATCTCGTCCCAGTCGACGTCTGGTAACGACGGACAGGACCCCTCCGGTGTCCCTGCCGGGGTTCAATCATCTGCTGCGGCCTCCTGGCCGGGCGGGAGTTCCGGAACTGGCGGTACCTCCTCAACCTCCTTCGCCTCCACCGCTTCACCGGTGGGATCAGGATTGGTACTTTCGGGGGCAGCCTCCGGTTGCTCCTTTGCCTTGGGCAGCAGAAGTTTTGGTAACTCCAGACGTAGAGGATCATCGAAGGAGAGATCACCGCGTCCCACAGCCTCCGCTGCTCCAGGGTACGCCGGCGTCTCTCGATCTCTTCAAATCCAGATTGGTGCTGGACCATCTTTTTCAGTCGTGCATTTTCTTCTTTGATTTCCAGCAATGCTTGCTGCAGGTGCAGGACCACGGATGACTCCGGTTCTGGTGGCAGCTTGGCTGGGGCACGGGGCCTGCCTTCCTCCGCTTCCCTGCTCGGCTGCACACGTCCTGCTTCCATGATGTTCCAGAAGATTCTTTCTTCTTCCTCCAGAGACATCCGGTCTCTTCCGTGGAGGCGGGGTTTGCGTCTCCTCCTCCTCGCAGGGAAGGTGAAGAGGAGGCAGACCTCCTTTGCTGTAGGGCAGGATCGCATGTTGTAATAGCACTTTGAGAGGGCAGGCATTTTCTTCGCGCCACTGGGGGGTACACGCCCACGAAGGTACGCCCACCTTCTTCTCCAGCGCCTGAGGGCGCGAAATATGGCGAAAAAGATGGCGATTTTTGGCGCCAAAAGTGCAAACAGTCCTTTTTCACAAAAACAATTCCATAGGCACACAGGGCTCGCAATTTTGCGAGTTTCGCATCCTGTTCGTGACGCCAATTTGTCTCGACCCGCCACCACAATTGTGGATTACCAGGGCAATGGGGTACTCAGAGCCGAGCCCATGGAAGTCTATGGGGTTGTCACAGGTAGCGGCGGCTCGGTCTGTGGCCCTGGCGGTCTGGCGTATGTTGGGGGGAATATTTACAGGGGATAGATTTATATACAGTTCGTGACGCCACCTGTAGTCTTCTGGTAATTTGTACCAGCGCTGCTGTAGATCTCTGAGGGGATGGTGAGGCAGCTAGATGTCAGGTCCCCTACAGGTGGGACTGGTCCCTCAAAGTCTATGAAGTTAGTGAAGTCGGGTGCAGATAAATAACACAGTCTCACACGGTCAGCGTCTTTCCATACCTTTACTTGTAAGATGTTCAGGCAGGTCCCAGGGAGGCTGATCCAAGGAGAATGTATTTTGAGATAGCAGCTGGACAAGTTAGGGGCCTCCTTTACTTTCAACACGATGAGTACAACCAGCCTGAAGCGTAGTTCCCTCTGTAACTCCAGCTATTCCATAGCTGTACTGCCCAGTCAGTTTTGTGGTAGGAGCCTTCCTGTGAGAGAGCTGAATTCCTATCTTGTCCTGCAGAGACTCAAGGTCCTCACTCCCCCTGACCCCAGTTACGTACTGACTATTTGGGGCTGTTTGCCGCGACCTAAGGTCCGGTAAATCTCTGGTTTTCTTACCACTATGCTTGAAGCTAATAGTGATCCTTCGGTCCCCAGTGACCGGTTACAATGTGCAGGACTTCTTCAATCCAAAAGCACTTTTCAAATAATCTTTCCACTGTGCCTTTCGCCTTGTCCTCGCTGGTAGCATAAACACTCACACTTGCAAAAAGTCATGTAATCACTCCCTTCTTCTCTTCCTTTAGAGTTAGTTCCAGACTCTCAGTTATCCACTAGGCAGGAGCACGTCTCTGAACCTTTCACTGTCCTTGGGACAGGTGACTGAAGTATTTCTGTACTAAGCTCTTCTTTCTTAATCAGTGTCTTCAAGTGAGGTACAGCTCTGACCAGGCTGAGGTGATCTATATCTCGCCCTTACTGGCCTCCACTTGCTGAACTGCTGCAGAACCAGGCTGGACTGCTTCCTCCCTCCAAGTCCCAGCTAGACTCCACACGTCTGCTCTGTCCGAAGACAGGAAACTGACTACTCTAATCACTCAACCAATACACCCTAACCACTCCCTCACAAGTGACTACACTACCCTAAGGGTGTGTCTAGTGTATGTTGAGTGAATGGGTATTGAGCATTAAACTGCTATCTCTCCACACACTCTCCAGGGTACTGCGTGTGCCTAACACCAGGGCTACACATATAGACTGTATGGGCTCCTGTCAGGTATATATTACTGTAGATATAGACTGTATGGGCTCCTGTCAGGTATATATTACTGTAGATATAGACTGTATGTGCTCCTGTCAGGTATATATTACTGTAGATATAGACTGTATGGGCTCCTGTCAGGTATATATTACTGTAGATATAGACTGTACGGGCTCCTGTCAGGTATATATTACTGTAGATATAGACTGTACGGGCTCCTGTCAGGTATATATTACTGTAGATATAGACTGTATGGGCTCCTGTCAGGTATATATTACTGTAGATATAGACTGTACAGGCTCCTGTCAGGTATATATTACTGTAGATATAGACTGTATGGGCTTCTGTCAGGTATATATTACTGTAGATA